>CAODLS010144389.1:0-13752 GCA_948243855.1 Flueggea neowawraea | reverse complement strand
AGGAACTTCATCTTTTCTCTCAAAGCATTACAACATAAATCGGGCCACTCTTCATTTTCAATCCAAGCTAGATCACTTTGCAAAGACACCAAATCCCGTTCAAGTTTGTCAATTTCAGAATCTGCCTTGTTTATCAGAATCCTAAGCACTTGTACACAGGATATATCATTCAATTTCAAGGCATCTTCTTCTATCACGTCTATCAAAATTATAAGAGAAAAAAATCACATACTTTATTACCTACTCAAAATACAAAACAAAACAAGAAAAAGGTCTTCCTCAAAAGGCAAACACATACTATACCCATAACCAAAATAAAAGTGACGTTTCCGTCCGGATAGAGCATAAACATCATTTTCTTCTGCAACTGAAACAAGACTGAACAAAATCAAGAGAGAATCCATAATTGGATTACACGATATACATTATAAAAGGAAAACAAAAAAATAATCAGAAGTAACATAAATCAGTTGGAGGACCCTAGAGATCCCAAGCCATGAATTCCAAGATGTTTGCCCTGAAATGCCAAATTAATCAACATTATCACTAATTTCACCAAGAAATTAAACTCCAATTTCAAAACAAAAAACACTACAATTAAATCAAATTACTTACCCAAAAGACTACTTGTATAGTCATCATAGAAAGTCATTACACAAAAAGAAAAAAAAAAACTAACACTTCATTACCTGCCACCATAAAATAATCCAAATCTAAAATAACTTCGTTTACAAATGAACTTGCCTGACAGTATTCACATTTAATCTATTTATTTGCTTTCCCTCACTGACATGACTTACCTCTTCGCTTCAAGCTCATTTTTCAACCGTTCGATTATTTACTAAACCATACAACCGAAACATGATTGAACCTCCATTAAATGATCAAACCAGTAATGAAACAGAGGAAAGAGATAAAGAAAAGACGTGCAATTTTTCTCGGGAAACAAACAGCAGGAGAAATTACCTGTGATGATGGAAGCGGAAGAGGAGAGTAACAACAAAGAGTAATTTAACTGACATCTTCGTAAATGCAATTCATTATAGTTTAAGAAAAGTCGGTTTGAGTCGATATCAAACTCTGAATTATCTAGCGGAATCTCTTGAGAATTGAACAATGTATTTAATCGACTCTGCTAAAGCTGAACACACTGTAAAACATAAAAATTTGCTCTTGGGTTCAGAAGGGCACTTCTCAATTAGCAATAGTGAAATTTAAGATGTACACAAATTCGCCATTACTATCATGAAGCATAAATCCATTGGTTCAATTCTGGTTCCAATAAACTGAATTAGCTGTACAAATTGCGATATGCAAGAATAGAAAATCCAAGTATAAGCATCAGGACTAAAGTTGTTAATTTTGAAGTAGCACCAAGTCATCATCTCATCTTGAAATCCAGCACTATCAATGTTTTTCATAGTCTATAAATGCAGGTTATCCAATTTTGAGACAGTTTGTTCTCTTTCTTCTGGACAACCTGACGAAAGTTAACAAAAATAGAGGATTAACATTATAAATTTACGTATGTGGTATCTTAATTTAAATGGCTAATCTGAATTCTAAACTCTATCGCCTGCTGGATTTGGTCGTTTAAATATCAAACAGAACTATTAATTCCTCTGATTTCACTATTGATTTTGAAGTACCTTCTTTGTTCTCCAACTTAGCTTCAACCTCCCTAACTGCTCGGACTAGATGAATGATACGATACTGAAGCTTTGCATTCTCTGAGGCTAGTATCTCAGCCTGCAAGTCACAAATGAAACAATGCAGCTCTTGCCAAATGGGATAGCTATAAATGACAAATGTGAACTACCTTTTTTCTTTCTGAAGCTGCCTCTGCATTTGCAGCTTCCAGCTTCGACTGAAGATCACTTATTGTTTTCAGAAGTTCCTTGTTTCCAGCAGCTGAGCAAGTTCCAAAATTTCATTAGCATATTATAATCCTTATACTTCACCTAAGAAGTTCCTAAGAAAATGAAAAAGCATTAAAAATTTACCATTCTTACTTATAAGGGCAGCCTCAAGTCTAGATAAACGATCCTTCAATGAACAAAAATTCAAGTTAGCAATAATCAGGGACAGAATGGAGTCCAAGTGTTATTCCTGCTTCTAAGTAACAACTCTGTTGCAGGTTATTAACAATGTTTTCTGAGAATTTAAAAACCAATAAAAATGACTTTTAAAAGACGAGATAAAGGCCACTTTAGAACTTAATTGTAGTTTTGTTTCAAGGGTGAGTCCTAATGTAATTGTCATTAAGAAGTTAAAGTCCTACAATATTAGCAAATTTTAGAACTAGTCTTTTTTTCCATTTTTGGCTATTAACTATTTTACGAGGCAAATTAATTTAACAAAAATATACACTTGTTCAAGACAAGTCAGCATTTTTGACGCACAATTGCCACATAGGTCAACAATCACAGTAACTCACACAAACCCTTTATATATATACTTAAGTCTTCTTCTTTTAACAGCCATGAGCCACCCTTTATGGCTTCCTTTCTATCCTTCACCAGCCACAAACTCCATCTTAACATGAGGTTTCCAAGTCCATGTTACCAATACTTGCATTATAAATTTCAAATTAAGATTTAAACTTCACAAATTCCTTCAACCTTGTCACCAATACTTGTATTATCAATTTTCAAATTAAGATTTAAACTTCACCATTCCTTCATCCATTGAAAATTTTCTTCACCAAGTCGCTTCAATTTAACACTCAAACTGCCTCACCCTCCTGATTCCACCAACTTTCTTTTCCCTATCCCAACACCAAGACTCTTTACCCCAACACCCACGTCGCACTGCACCACTGGATCTACAAAATCAGTTCAACACGAACACAATTAATTCAAACACACCAAACTTGCAAAAAAGATTTTAACAGTCAAAACCCAGAAAATTAATCTTGTATATTTTGCGAGCGTCAATTCTTTTATTTTTTCAGAGAGAGAGAACCTTGCAATCAATGAGCTGGAAAGAGAATGAAACTGAGTTTTTAGAAAAATAATCTTTTGTGCTTGGAGTGAAAATAAGAATTTAAAAAAAAAAAGACAATTTTTACAATTATTAAGAGTAATAGGACTTGCTCCCTTAAAAATAATGTACTAAATTTGGCCACAGATACTTAAAAATGATGAAGTCCCTAACTCCTACCATCCAAGTCATCTAAACAAAATGAACATAAATGGCACAGCCATTCTATCTGGAAAGCATAAAAAAAAAAGATGTGCATTTCTCTCCTTCTCACCAAATACAATAGCAAGGGAAGGATTTATGCTTTCAATTTTCTGCACTTCATGAGATAATGAAATACAACCAGAGTGCCACATAACTGAGCAGTTATGATGGGCTAAGCCAGAAACATAAACATCGTCTCCTCTATAGTCTATAGAAGAAATAAAGCTTCCATACAGAAAATTTGAGCTCTACACAGAAAATTTTCTTAGCAACCAAACAGAAAATTTAACCAAATTGGGACATAAAGGAACTCCAATATATTCGGTTCGTCATTCCAGTCTTTATTAAAACCCTCAAACAAAACAAAATGCAAGTGGAGAAAAATCCATAAACCCTTCCTCAAAACGTTAAAAGTCATGGATGAATACAAGAAATAACATAATGAGTCTCAATTGACATGAAAATAAATGTAGTTTATGAGCTTAGTAACGAAATGAACCAAACCTCAGCTTGAGATGCTCTTTGGTAGAAGGGTTTAAGAATCTCTAAGAGCTCACTTATATTGCTACTTTTGTCTTTCCCTGGTGCCGCCATTTGTTCTTTCTTCTTCGGATTGTCTAATGCGCTAGGGTTTAAGGGAAATTTTGTTGATCTACTTAAAAAAAAAATTAGCCTAAACCCCTTGAATTACAGCCGTGAGTTAAAAATTTAAAAATTCTACTTTTTGGACAATGAGTACCTAATCACCACTTCTGGAACCTTTGGATTTTGATTTATTGAAAAGGGCTTATTATGTAGGAGTCCCTGTATTTTACCCTATTAGTCACATCATCCCTATTGTTTTTGAAATCATCTCTGTCGTCCCTTGCTCGCATTACTATAGCGAGACATGAGAAATGTTGAAAATAACTTTGCCCCTTTTTGTCTCTCAATCCCATCTAAATCTGATTTCCTCCCCCTAGCCCCTCACTCTCTCTACCTCTCAATCTCACCCCATCAATAACACGAGACATTGTCTAACAAAAACAAGGTATGTTCATGTATAATCTATTTAACAATGACTTGGAAGATACAGGTTGTATAGAGCCTTCCAAGGTTGTATAATCTATTTGACTCTTCCAAAGTTGTATAGAGCCTTATAAAGTTGTATAATCTATACAGAAATATAAAACTAAACAAGTACTCCGACAACCGTCCCTCCCTTACTCTCAACCATATTTTTCAACATGGTTGCTCCCAATTGAATTTGGGTTTGTTGGTTGTGAAATATTATGATTTTTTTTTTGGGTTTAGATGTTTCATCTTCCACGACCATCCTTTTTTTTGCCCAAAAAAAGGGAGGTGGGGGCGACTGGTAGGTGGCGTACTCGTGCTAGGCATTACCACGCAGGTTTAAACCGGAAGGTATCCTCCTCGCTACGGAATGTTCCTGTGAGACATAGCTGACACCCGGCAGTGGACTTGAGCCCATGCACGAGTGTGGTCACCGTAACACCTCACCGAGAACAAACGGACAGGGCTTGAACAACCCAGCTTTATGCAACATGGGCCCGATTGACAACCGAATAAATCCGGATTTACGCAGCTCTCACATCTCGAACCCACCCCGCGAACTGAGGTCAGAGTACCCCGTTCCGCTCGGTCACCCCTCCGGGGGTGACGACCATCCTTCAATTCTATATTTTTTGATTGAGGTTTGATTAAATTGACTGATTTCATTTTATCAAAAAAAAAGTAATTTGTTTGAAAGAGAGAGGTAATAGAGATTGAAAATTATTTTTCTCATTAATTCTTTTTGTATCAGCAGGTTTGGTGTGATACGTTAAATGTGTCAATGTGGCTCGTTCATTTTGACTAAAATGTATTTTCAAAAGAGTATGCATGCAAAGGTGTGAATCAGCTCAGTCTCTGAACTTAAATGAAGGACCTTTTCTTCTTTTTTTAAGTAAAGGCAATATCGTTGATTAAGAGGAAATAACATCAGCAAGCAGCAAATCCTCAATGAAAGAGGGAGGATTCTGCCAAATAGAGGGGCTAGCATATAATATAACAGCTCTAGCTAGGGAGTGAGCTACTGCATTAGCTTGCCTCTTTACAAAATGGAGAGAAAACTCTCGTCCTAATTCAAACAAAGAGCGGCATTCTTGAAGAACCATAGCAAACTCAGATTCATCATCTCTGCTGCAAGAAAAGGCATCAACAACAGCTTTAGCATCTGTTTCAAAGACAACCTGAGAGTAATTGAGTTGGAGACCCATTGAAGAGCCTCTTTTAGACTAATGCAATCAGCTTCTTTAGTGCAACATCGGGAAGTAAACAACTTGGTTATACAGCACAACGCCACACATGTAGCATCCCAAACGCATAATCCTACACCAACCTGAGATTCTTTTGAGAATAAAGCCGCATCGAGGTTGCACTTTAGCCATCCTTGAGGCGGTTTGCACCAACAAGGGAGTTGAGCCAGTGGATGCAGCTGAGCGAACTGTTCCTTCTTAGCATGATAGGTTGACCTCCAGTCTTTAACAAAATCCAGACCCTGAAGCATTGCCATTTGCGGTGGGAGAAGATGATTTGACCATATCTTGTGTTTCCTTTGAGAATATATGCACCAAAGGGTAGTGACAAGATCAGTTAGCTTGGCTACTAAAATTGACAGGGCAACAGAGGAGAAAATTTTCTGAAAATTAGTGTAATCACCTCCTAGAATATGAAGGTCCAAGTGGGTCAAGCATTGAGAGGCGTATGGACACTGAACCAACAGATGCATCAAGTCTTCATGTGAACTACTACATAAAACACAGGAAGTATCCAAGGTAGTCCTCTATGATGAAGGATAGCACGAGCTGGTAAAATGCTTTTACATGCTCTCCAAATAAACAATTTGATACAAGGGGGAATATCCAATTGCCATAACTGCTGCCAATTTGTTAAGCCTGTATTCAAAGAAGCAGCCTGTGTAAGTTCTATGGCCACACGGTATCCTAACTTCACCGTGTATTTTCCTTGCTTTGCAAAATGCCAAATTAGCTTGTTTGAACCTGGTCTATGAGATAATGGTATCCATGATATAGCTTCAGCATCCCTGGCACAAAAAAAGCTGCTGTAAAAGCCATATCCCACCCATGAGAATGAGGTATAAATAAATCTAGAATTCTCAACTCCTCTAGACCCGTGATAATAGGAGCTTCAAAATAGAAATTTGTATCATTCATCGGCCAAGGATCACTCCATAAGTTGATTGAGTCCCCAAACCAATCCTCCATCTGCAGTCACGTAATAAAACAGACTTAGTAGACCAAATACTTTTCCAAGTGTAGCTTGGATTGTGCCCCAACTCGACAGACGAAAACACCCCTCTCGGAAGTATTTAGCTTTGAGAATCTTACAAGCAATAGTATCGGGTGTAGACACCAAGTTCCATCCATGCTTACCCAGCATTGTGAGGTTGAAGGAGTGAAGATTGCGAAAATCCAATCCACCACATTGTCTACGTCGGCATAACACATCCCACCGAACCCAATTAATCTTACAACTTTCTTCCGACAGAAAGAGTTCATCATTCTCTCTAACTCCTGACAGAGTGAGACAAGAAGAAGGAAAGAACTCATGCAGAAAGTAGGAATAGCTTGAGCGACAGATTTTAACAACACCTCACGCCACGCTTGCGAGAGCATGAGCGATTGCCACCCTTGAAGCCATCTCCATAATCGGTCACGCAAGAATGCAAATATAGCTCGCTTATTCCTGCCAATCAAAGAAGGCAATCCAAGATAACAGCTAGTGTCCAAAGGATTTGAAATTACTAATACTGAGCAGATTCGTTCCTTAATGTCAGCATGCGCATTATTGCTAAAAAAAATCCCTGACTTGTTGAAGTTGATTGATTGCCTAGAAGCCCTCTCATACTCCAAAATATTCTGCATCTGACGACATTCCTCATCAAAAGCATGAAAGAAAAAGAAGCTGCCATCTGCAAAAAGGAGATGAGAAATAGACAGAGATTAACGACTAACATAACAAGCTAAGGCCCTCAAATCTCTCAACCACTACAAATGACATGATACTCTTTATTTTCTAGATAAATGAATCATTCTTTATTTAATCTCTTAATAAAGATAAGAAGTTGATTTGATTATTAGAGGATTGACAGAGAGTAAGTCCTCATCTCTTTTTCTTACTTCTTATGTAGGATCGTTAGGAGTAGAGATGCTTACGGGTCGGTTAGGTTCGGAGATTTGAAAATCTCTGGAATCAAACTGAAGTCCTCAAATTTTGTTTTTCCCGAAACTGGAATCGAAGTCCTGAAATCTCCGAAATTTCGAGACAAAGATTCGAAGATTTCAGGAAGGAAAAAACAGAACAATTTTGGTTCGATTTTTTGGAGATTTTTTTAATAAGATTAGAGGAAAACATTGGAAATAACATGAAACTGCAACTCATAAATACTGAATAACTTCGTGCAAAGCAAACAATTTGGTGAAAAGAAAGAATTTTGTGATGGGTTAAGAGCGAAACAGATTATAAGTTCCACGATTTCAGTTCTAAAACACATAAGGAAAAGAGTTTGCCACCAACATTTCAATGCCAATTCCTCGATCTGTATTTGGAAGAAACAGTTTTTCTAAGAATTTAGAAGAAACTGATTTTTAATGCCAATTCCTAAGCAACCAAGCAGGTGCTGAAGGGTTCGGTTTGAAAATCTCCAAGACCGTGAGCAACCTAATCATAAATCATTCAACCTTTTTTGTCGTCGCCTCTTTCCTTCTCCTCCCACTTAGGAATGGCAACAGACGGATCAGGAATGGATTATGGTATCATTGTCCCTGTCATGTGACTTGTATATTTTTCTCCGACCCCATCCTATAACCCGTCGGGGTATGAAAATCATCTATTATTCCCGTCCCGTTGAAAAACTAACATACTTGTTCTCGTCCCGCACCGTAAAATCATTATTAATTTGTTTGATTTGATTTTGTATTTTATTATGATTCAAGAAATAACACAAATAATCTATATAAATTTCAACAAGCATAAATATAATACAAGACATCATTATATATATATATAGGGTCAGGCTCGGGTGGAGTATGGGGCAAGTATATTAAATAGTGACCCAGCCCCATCCTTGATAATTTCAATTTTTGATTACCTGAAACCGAGAGCCTGGATTTTTTGCCATAAGAGTAGAGTTGTAAAAATCAAACCGAACCGGTCAAAACCAGAACTGAACCGGAATCGGAACCGGCAGATCAAAACCGGCGGTTTACAGTTTAGGTTCCGGTTCCACGTTTTAAAAACAGACGAATCGCCGGTTCAACCGGCGGTTCCAACAGTTTTTTTTTGTTTTTTTTTCAACTCTATAAATACCCCACCTTATTCTTACCAATTTTACACTATTTTTTCTCAATCTCAATCTCTTCTACACTCTCTCAAAAATTCATTTTTCTATAAATTATTATTATTAATTATTTATACATTTTATTATTACAATTACGTTTTCTATATTTTTTAAAATTATTTTTTACAATTACATTTTTCAAATTTATTCTACTTTTTTACTATAGTTTAATTTAGTTATTTTGTTATTTCATTACATTTAATTAATATTTACATATTTATTTTATAGTAATGAAAAATTTTGGTGGAAATAGAAATTTTGAAAGTTTTGAAGTTGAAAATATTAGAACTCAAGAGGGCATTGTAACCACGGTATTCATCCGCTACAAGTGAGGGCATCTAATAAAATTTAATGAGTTTTTTTTTAATTTTGTTTAAAATTATGTGATGTAATTACTAATAGCATAATTAATTTGTTTAAAAATTATTAAAAAATCTTTAGAATAAAATGTATTATTGGTATTATAGTTAATTATTGAATATAACAAAATTTACAAACCAATTGATGGGATAAAATAACAAATTAAAAACAAAATTTTGAAAAAAAAAAAGAAAACAGGAAACCGAACCAGAATCGAACCGATAATTAACCGGTCAAAACCGATAAAAACTGAAATTAGAATCGAACCGAACCAAAATCGGATCAAACCGTAAAAATCACGGTTCAGTTCCGGTTCTCACATTTGACAAACTGAAAATCGCCGGTTCCGGAACCGACAACACCTCTACAAAAGAGCAACTCCAACCCGGCTGCAAATTGGGCAAGTTACAAAAACAACTCTATTTAAACAATTAATTACAAATAGACCACTCATTTATTTTATTCCCACATCATCCACCTTTTTTCTTACATCATACTATGCAACCCACTTTTCTTACATCTCATATAATGAAAGGTCATTTTTCTTACATTTTTTTCTAAAATTTATTTTTTAATATTTTTTTAGTTTTAGTCCTAGTATTTTATTAATTTTTTTCCATTTTAGTCATTTTTTGTTTTTTAGGTTACTCCATTTTTTAGAATCAACATAAAATCAACTCTACAAATTTTTTAAAAAAATTTAAAATCAACGTAATATCAACTCTATATAAACTATACATAAAATTTTTTAAAAACAACCTAAAATCAACTCTAATTTTTCTTAAAACCTTAAAATCAACTTAATATCAATTCTATATAAACCCTACACAAACTTTTTTTAAATCAACCTAAAATTAAATTTACGTAAACTTTTTAAAAACCTGAAAAAACAACCTTATATAAATTACATATAAACCTTGAAAAAATGCAAGCAACTCTTTTCAAATAAACATTTTAAAAAGTCTTGAGTAAACTTTTTTTCATGAAAACCAACAAATTCAGGGACCAAATCAACATTTTTCATACAACAATCTGTCCCCTAAAAATCAGATCGTAGCAACCACTCCCCATCATGCATACCATCTCCGCCGCCACTCCCCTTCTGCAATCAATCTCCCCGCTACTCCCACTCCGTCCAACCTGCCTCCACATCTCTTCTGCCTTCACATATGCAATCAGTCAACATTTCTCATACAACAAAATTTCAATATCAAATCAGAGGCATAAGACCACAAAAGACAGGCAAAAACATATTAGCACTAACCAGAAAACACAGATCTTACACCCAAACAAAAAGAAACACAAATCTCCACCGATCATATAAATACGAATTGATCTTAAAAACTGAAAAGATTTTAAAATTTTAAAAATATTTTTCTTAAAAAACATGGACAAAAATGCAGATCTGAAGAAGAAGAAGAGCAAGCTGCGACAGAGTGAGGAAAAGGCAAGGAGAACCGACGCTAGAAGGGGAGCAAAGAGACGAGATCGACGCAGATCTAAAGAAGAAGAGCAAGTCGCGACGGAGGAAGAGGCAAGCATTAGAGAGAGAGAGATGGCGGAAGAGCAGGAGGAGAGAGAAAGAAAAAAATCGTTAGTCGGATGGAGGTAGAGAGGAGACGGAGATGGAGTAGCTAAAAGGCGGTGTAGCGACCAAATAGAGATTTGTCGAGTTTAGAGGAGGGAAAAGGAAGGAGAGGACGGAGAGGAAGGAAAGGAGGGAGAGAAGAGCAAGACAAAGAGAGAAAAAGGAGAAAGAAAAAAGACCAAATGAGACAAAAAAAAAGGGAGACTAGAAGGACTGAATACAAATTGAGTCTGTCCAATTAAGAATTGATTCCGTAGAAATAGTAAAATGGGGGTTGAAAATTAAGAAAAAAGATCAATGAGAGTCTATTTGAAAGAAAAGGTGAGAAGTGAAGTGTATGAGGTAATTAACCAATGCAAATTTGTGCATAACGCAACACTTGTGTTTTTTCTCCTGTCAAACTCAGCTTCAATCTGGCGGTACTGTAGCACTGTTTTTTTTTTTATTTGATCTGATCTTAGATAGATATTAATTATATTTTGGACTACTTTGTATTATTTTGTATATTTTATTTGTGATTTTTTTGTATGTTTAAATTAGTTAATGATGTAATTAATTAATTTGAATATAATGTTAGTTGATGATTTAATTGATTTACATAATTGGACTATTTTTATTTGTGATGTTTTTTTTTGATATTTTAACTAATAAATCAATTAATTTGAATACAATGTTAATTGTTTTTTTTATGAATGAAAGGGAGTGAGTTTGTTTTAGTTTCCAATTGTTGTTATGCTGTGTGTATTTTAATTAGTTAATCAATACAATGTTTAAGTTTTCACGTAATTAGTTAATCAATGTAATATTTTAGTTTCTACATAATTAAATTTGTTTAACAAATAATTAAAAAAGAATTAAATTTTTAATTAATTAAGAAATAATTAAAATGTGATTTAGAAAGAATATTGAGAAAATATTTTTAAAAAATTAGAAATAAAATTTTGGATTGAAGATATTTTTACTGTAAATAACATATTTTTGTGAAAAGTTAGTGTAAAATAGAGTTTTTGATAGAGACGTCTCTACTACTCCCACTTCCCTTTCCACCACAAAAAATTTCTAAGGTCATCTCCAATCTAAAACTTTATTTTTAACTTTAAAACTCTAAATATATAGTTGTTACAGTAAAATAATCTCCAACTCACAATTCTATTTCTAACTCTAAAAAAGAATATTCTCAGAATATTCATTTTACCTATATTTTCTAACTTTTTTCCCCATAAACTAAATGTAAACTTAGTTCTTTGTTATTACCTGATAAACAAAATTAATTGTAAAAAATTATTTTTAATTATGAATTAATAATTATATATTTTAATTAAATAAAAAAATAATCAACATATATTTTTAATAAAAAATTAATGATAAAAACACAAACAAACAAATAAACATTACATTGATTAACTTAAAAAAAGTACACACAATGTAAGAACAATTAAAAAGTAAGTTATACATAATTATTAAAAATTATGATTTCGAATATTGCTCCCACAAATGCTCGATCAATGCATTGCGAAGTGAAATATGTGCGTTTTTGTCTTTGATTTGTTTATGTCATGCAATGAATTGTTCAAATCGAACATTTTTTTCTTGTGCTAATTCAATTGTTGGAGTAGTCACTTCCTTTGCATCAGATTTGAGTTCATGAAGATCTCGTCCATCATCAATTATCATATTGTGCATGATAATGCAAGCAGTCATTATATCATGTAAGACATTTTTGCTCCAAAAACATGCTGGCCCTACAACAATTGCAAAATGAGATTGTAGAACTCCAAATGCATGCTCAATATCTTTTCGGCATGCCTCTTGTCTCATGGCAAAATATCTTCTCTTCGTACCTTGAGGCTCATGAATGGTTTGCACAATAGTAGACCATTTTGGATATATATTGTCAGCTAAATAATATCTCATATTATATTCTTTGTTTTGAATGACATAATGAGCAGCATGAGCGATACATTTCCCCAAATTGGAGAGCAAATGAGACGACTCCAACACGTTAATGTCATTGTTAGTGCCCGACATACCAAAATATTCATACCATATCAAATATCATAATCTGCCACAGCTTTGAGAATGATGGTTGGTGACCCATAACGTCCTCTATATTGCCCAGCCCATACTGTGGGACAATTTTTCCACTTCCAATGCATACAATCTAAACTTCCCAGCATTCCTGGAAAGACACGTTGCTCACCAATGTAAAGTAATATTTCGATATCATTCTCATTTGGTGATCTGAGATATCGATCGACAAATATCTCAACAATAGCACAACAAAATCTCTTCAAGCTTTCAATTGTTGTTGACTCGCCAATTTGGACATACCTGTCGATTGCATCTGCAGGGACACCATATGCTAACATTCGGAATGCAACCATTGTTTTTTGTAAACTTGACAATCCAAGACGACCCAGGCTATCACGACGCTATTGAAAGTACACATCGTGCTCTTTTACTGCTTTAACAATACGAACAAACAAATTTCGAGACATTCGATACCGTCGTCGGAACATTTCAGCATTATAACATGGATGTTCAGAAAATAGTCATTCCACAAATTGTTGTTCGTAGCTTCACGATTGTTGTTGATAACGATATGGCTGGGATAGAGCCACCATAAGTGTTGTTATTGTTTAGGTTGTTGCGACAAAGCTCCAACGACATGTTGTTATTATTAAGAATACAACAATATCTTGTTGCTTCTTCAATTGGAAAGACATTAGTCATCCATACTATACAATCATCATCATCTGATGAAGATGTTCAAATCCAATTTTGGAAAAGCCTCCAAAATTGTCACTCATTTTGAATGAATATCTAATGATAAATTTTAAGAAGAAAGAATGAGATTGCAGATGATGGAAACAATTATGAATAAGGTAATTTATAGCAAAAAAAATTTCAGAAAGTGATAAGATGACAAGGTAAAATAAAAGATAATGAAATCCATCTTACGGTGGACAGAAAGATGAAATCCAACCAACTGTCGAAATGAAGATCACGAAATGATAAGGTTATAAAGATGATGATTCATTTCTGCTAGTCTTGTCAACTCAAGCCTGAAAAGTGATAAAATTTATGCATGCTCTTGTCAATTCAAGACAAAAAAAATAATAAATTTTTTGAATGCTCTTGTTAATTCAAGCCTGAAAAGCAATAAAACTTTTGCATGCACTTGTCAATTCAAGCTTGAAAAGCTTTAAAGCTTCTG
>CAODLS010144283.1:0-11216 GCA_948243855.1 Flueggea neowawraea | reverse complement strand
TTCTTCTTCTTCTTCTTCTTCTTCTTCTTCTTCTTCTTCTTCTTCTTCTTCTTCTTCTTCTTCTTCTTCTTCTTCTTCTTCTTCTTCTTCTTCTTCTTCTTCTTCTTCTTCTTCTTCTTCTTCTTCTTCTTCTTCCTCTTCTTCTTCCTCTTCTTCTTCCTCTTCTTCTTCCTCCTCTTCTTCCTCCTCTTCTTCCTCCTCCTCTTCCTCCTCCTCTTCTTCCTCCTCTTCTTCCTCCTCTTCTTCTTCCTCTTCTTCTTCTTCTTCTTCTTCTTCTTCTTCTTCTTCTTCTTCTTCTTCTTCTTCTTCTTCTTCTTTTTCCTCTTTTTCTTCATCTTCTTCTTAAGAAGAAGAAGGTATTGACTTAAGAAGTCACTGATATATATGTAGAAATCCCCAAAACCCAATAACTGTGCTTCATCTTCCTCGCACTCCTTGGTGCGACAATGCCTCCAACTCCAAGCTCCAAGTCTCCAACAATGGCAACTCTTCCTTCCTCCCATACAGTGGGTGTTGCCTCAACGGCGGAGCCCCACCGAATGGGGGTTTCCATGGCCCTCCTTAGGTGCCAGTGGGTGCTCGGGCACCCACTGGCCCCTTGGTGGCTCTGCTATTGGATGAAACAGAACTTGGGTTTTTGCGCTCCCAGTTTCTATATCAGCCTGCATGATTACCATGGACATTGTAACTTAGTTTACAATATGACTATATGAGCATGTCACCATGTAACGAAGATAGCACTCTAATTATTATATTATTTGTTTCTACAAATTAGATCTAATTATATTTTTATTTATGCAAGAATTTTTGCTTTTTTTCTCTCATAATGATATTTTAATTTCATATTATATTATTATTAAATTACAATATCTAATTTATTTATCAATTTTCTGAATACTTGTTATTATATTATTCTCAACCTTGATTTCATTTCAAAAACATAATGATACAAGACCGGGCATTATAACAATGTCGAATATTGAAAAATAAATCAACCTAGAAGAATAAGGATGTTAAAAGAAGTCCAAGTGAGTATATGTGTACCTGAGGTTTTGCATATATAGAACCACCTGGAGCAGCAATAAAATTAGTTGTCATTTTCCCACAGCTTGCAACCGTGAACTTTTGTAGAGACGGAAACCAGAAACTATAGCCTCTAGTACAAAATGCAGCCAAGTCAGGTAAGCCTCCTAGTTCTAATTTCAATAGCTTGGGAAATACAATCTCCTCCACTACCTCACTAGTTGTGTTTGCCTTTGCCTGATCCTCAATTCCAAACAATTCTTCCCCCTGTTTTTTGCTTTGAACTACTAATGAGGCATTCCATCTTACAAGATTCAAGATGAAGGTGAGAGAGATCACCGAATCTTACCTCAGCAATGTCCGGAATCAAGTTTCGGACACTTTCGCTATATCGTAAATGAAGATGACACACATCCTGAAACAAGTTCTTACAAGCTCTAATAGTGTCGTCCTTTGGATTAATGCAAATATTTCTTGCAACTGGATGTCTTAGCCTTGACTGGAATTAGGGCTTCCAAAAAAGACAACCAATGTGAATATCATACCCAATCAAGTTGGAGAAATCAAAATTTCCTGGGATTTTCTTAGAATATTGCAATGATAAAATGTTCAAGTGAGGCAGTGAAGTTCTGTGAACATCCGTTAGGGTAGCATTGCCCATGCCTTCATCCCATTTCTTAAAGCTACGAATGTGTAACTCCTCCAGTTTGAGTAATTTTCTGATCATGTTGGAAGGAGCTCTTTTTAGATTATTACATTTTGTCAACTCCAACAATTTCAAATTCTCCAATTCCCCAATCTCATCCGGCAATTCCTGAATGTCAGTGCCATAAAGGCTAAGAATCTCAAGACTCCTTAGATTTCTCAATAAAGCAAGGTTGGATCTAACATTGTTATCTGAAGCAAAGTTGCAACATCTGAACTCCAGAGTGCGAAGGTTTGTTAACCTTTGCAGTGACTGTATTGACAAGTTTCCTTGGGTTATAGAAAGGACTTGAAGTTTTTCCACTCCTTCAAATGATTTGTCTGGAATATATATGAAAGCTGAATATCTTCTTCTTTCCAACAACAACATTTCCAGCTTTGGTGTATCCAGTTGATCCGGAAGCCGTCCAACCTCATTGTCCAACATGGAAATAGCTGCACGGTCTCTGAAACTTCCATCAGTTGGTCACTCCTTGAACCCAATGGCACTACCCACAACGAATTCCTTTTTTGTTTTAGACGCCGGCATTGCTGCATAACTCTTCCCAATCACTAGGATGATATCACTAACCAAGTCATGCATCTTCACGTGTCCTTTCCTTTCAACTTCTAACAATAAATGGGAATCTTGAAGCTCACCAAGTGCGTCTAGAACTTCAGTCGTTGCATATTCAATTAACCTAGCACCTTGATACAATCCCAACCCAAGTGCATATCTAGTTAAGTCCTCAACACAAATGTCATAATCTTCTGGGAATGAGGAGCATAACAACAAACATATTTTGGTCTCTTCTCTTTCCAATTCATCAAATCTGAACTTCAAACTTCTATAAGCATTTTCTTCTTTGCTTGGATCTCGAATATCTCTATGTTCACCCTCTCGAAGCTTTCTCAATGCTCGTTCCTATTCATGCGATTCATATTTTCCTTTGAGAGCTTTTCCAACGGACACAATTGCTACAGTAAACGCCCGCACTCATTTGCTACCATTTTTGCAACAGCGATCAAAGGCGAATCATCCTCTAGAGAGGCAGAAGTTTTAAATAAATTCCATGCTTCATCTTCTGTTAAAATATCTAACAGAATCTTCCTTTGGCAGTTCATCGACTCGCAGACATGTTTTTGACGCGTGGTCAAAAGAATCTTGCAATTGTTAAGATCTTTAGTACTCATCAATGGGATCCCGATTTCTTTTAGCATAAGCTCCCCCCAAACATCATCCAGCACTAAAAGCTTCTTCTTCCCATCTTGTAGTCGCAACATTAATTTGGCTGTTTTGTTATGACGCTAGTGTCGTTATCTAACTTCAGTTGCAACTGTTCTGCAATTCGCTGTTGAATAGCATTCATATTGGGCTTTTCAGAGACAGTGACCTTCGCAAACTCATCAAATAGTTTCCGTCTTTCAGCTTCCTCCTTTACTTGAATCGCCAACGTGGTTTTACCCACTCCTGGCATACCGTGCTACATGTTGACACCATTAGTCTCCAATGCAGCCATAATGTCACGTAGAGATGCTTCTGAAGCTTTAGAACGCAAGACACCTTTGGGTACAATGAATTGAATGTTAGGAAGCTCAGTAGGTTCATGGGTTAGCTTTGTGAATTTTCCACGTTCCTCTCGGAGATTTTTGAGAGTCCTTGTTAGGTTTTCAGCTTCCCTACTCCTTCCGTATCGCCAAAACCAATTAGGACACCAGTTGCAGAAGCATCTCTTATCTTCTTTAATTGCAGCGTGTAGACGATGTGTATCATTCATTGTTTTCTTCCTTCTTTTGATCCAATATTCTACAGGTTCATCCGATACATTCGTATTTTTTGCCTCTTGGCTCAGTACTCTGTCCACCTCGTGTTTCACCACATTCAAGGCATTCTCTTCTTGATTGAGTTCTTCTTCATATTTCTTCAAACAGCACATGTAGCGAAACTAACTTATGGCTGCGGACACTCCTTGTTGCACATAATTGGAAACAATGGACGACACAGTGCCCATAGCCCAATCTAAAAGACATACCATTTTGCTGATAAAAAATAGTAAAAAGCAATATTAGACCAACCAGAGTAAAATCAAAACCTTAAATTATAACCTAAGCAAGTAGTTAATTAATAATACGATAAATTGTATAATTCCGTTCATAAATGAAATTACTGAAAATATTGTAGCAGTTTCATCTTAACCTTTACCTTTTTCTCATCAACATGATGAAAATATACGTAATTAGGTGCATAGTCGAAAGTGTTCCAAAAAAGAAAAACAAAATAGAACAAAGTGTGATAAGTTTAAGGAAAATTGGGTGGTGCATAGTCTCCATTTTAAGGTATTTTAAGGAAAATGGTCATTTTAGCCCCAGGTTGTTGTGTTTTCATCCTTAAATTATTAAATTTTTATTTACTTTTCGGTTAAGTTAGAGGTTATAGAACCTTTTTTTTTTGCCAACAAGGTCATAGAACATTCAAAATAATGCTTAAGGGTGAAAAACATGAATTTTTGTTTTAGGTCCTTGATAAATTAATAAAATGAATCATTAGTCCCTCCATTAAATATTAAAAAAATTTCCATAATTAAACCATTATTTTGAATTATTTTAAATCTTATTTCTGGAAAATTTTTAGTTCCTGACAAATTTGAGAGTAATGAAAAATCTAACAGCTTAATAAATGAAAATGTAAAGTCAATATTTCTTAGGGGACTATAAATTGTTTCTAATGGGTTTTTAAAGATAAAAAAATCGATCACATTAATTTAGTATATAGTTTGATGGTTCGTTTTATTAATAGTTCAAAAAGCCCTATATATGTGAAAAGTCTTCGTTTAATGAAACTTTAACTGATTTAGAACACTGGCATACTGAACATTCCTTTCGGTCGTCAAACTATTATTTTGAATCATTTTTAGTCTCTAATCTACGTAAGCAAGGTAGTGAAGGAGAGTTTTCAAAGTTCATTGTTGAACAGACGCTTGTAATAAATTGTCTTATACGCATATTTGTTTCTATTAATGCAAAAATAAATAGAAAGATGAAAAATATTTATCTGTGCACTAAAATAATTAATTTTTAATATATTTATAATAAATATTAATTGATTTGATATACGTATAGGAACATACACCGATTAAAAAGGAGTCCTAGCAAGAAGGGATAAAATAGTCCTACGCACAATACTTTAAGAGCGTCAAATACTGTTGAAACATTGGACTTCGGGACTAAAAGTCGATTTTCAAGAAGGAATGAAGTCGTGGGGCAGCCACGTTTTCAAGAAGGAAAGCATGCATAGTTTTGTTGTTTTAAAGGTTTTATTAACTCGGGTGTTTTGGACTTAATTTGGATGGTACATTATGGCTTCTTCTTTATTTTTCTCTTGATTTTTCTTCATTTTAACCGTTTGTTTTAGCCTTGTCACAATCTAGTCAAAGTTTATTTTATCACTGTGTTGGTTTGCTTTTATAATAATGATGAAAATAGAGATGACAATGGGTAGGATATGAGTAATGTATACTAATATTTTTATCCGTATTCGTAGTTTATATATTATAATCATACTCTATCCATACCCGTACAAACGATAAAAATTATTACTTGAACCCTACCTACAAGATATTTGTTTACCCGTAGGATACTCATTTACTTATAGTATAAATTTAGTTAATTAACTTAAAAATAATATATCACTAATTTAAAATAAATGATTAAAAAAATACACGAGACAATATGAAATACTATATTCACACAACATAATATAAAAGTTATAATCAGTATTAGAATGTTTTTAATGAAATAGTAATGTGATAAGTTATCACTTGATGAAAAATTTATACAAAAATTATAGTTTAAAATACTATACAAGAATGAAATAATAATATAATAAGTTATCGCTTGAAGGTTGTTAGGTTATAAATATAAAATATTTAATGTTTATCTATGTGGTTGGCTTATTTTTAATTTATAATTTGTTCTTTAATCAATACAATTTATATTTTAAATAATTTATCATATATGGTTGACTAAATATGTAATAACCCTCCCGTTTCGATCATTTCTCTGTAGTGTTCCGACCAACTCTGACAAGGTCTTTGGCGGAATGTCATTCGATTGATAATGATCTTTGTTCATTTGAGATTTGATCCTCGAAAGCTTTAGGTGATTTTTGGTGTTTGGAAATTTTTTAAAAGAGTTATCCATGAAAGTTTGGGTGATTTTTAGGTCCTGATAATGATGAGATTTATGATTTTAAGTTGGGAACATGTTTAAGGTGTGACTTTGTGTGCCTAGAGCTTGCTGGAAGCCAACTATGTGCACAACAATGGTAACTACGCACGTTGAGCGTGGTTCGGATGGGTTTGTGGGCGGTGTAAGCCGTCTGTGGACGTTGAAAGGGGTTTCTGTGCGCTTAGGTTGTCGTTAAGATGGACCATGAACGTGTCTAAGGCCGCCTGTGTGTGTTGGAGTGGTTCTGCGCACGTTGTTCATCGTTAGGACGTGAATCATGAGCAACTTAAGCAGTCTACGTGCCTTGCACATGTAGTGTGCACGTTGTTCTTCGTCTGGGAATAATCCGTGGGGATTTCATGCCGTCTACTTATGTTGTTGAAGGAGTCTGTGCAAGTAGAAGTCGACCTGGGTTTGCACCGAGAGTTGTTGAGCACCGTCTACGTGCGATGTGTGAAGGTCTATTCACGTTGAACATCTTCTACGTACGTAGATGATGTACCACGCACGTTAATGAGCTTAGAAATGCTGAAAAATGAGTGAAACATTGCGCTTTGGCGAGATGGGTTTATAAATACCCCATCACCAGACCTTCGTTCATCATTCCTCATTTTCACTCTCTCTCACTCTCAAACTGATTCTCTCTCTTTGTCTTTTCTTCCCCAATGTTTCTAAACATCTCTGAGGTAAGATCAAACTTCTAGCCTCCTTATTTCATCCATTTGATGCCTCTCATTTTTTAATCTCATTTTTGTTCGATTTGTTTTAGGGATTTTGATTATTGGTGATTCTGATGAGATGGATGCTAAGGGTTGTTAGAGGATGATTGTTTGAGGTAAGATCGTCCTTTTTTCCTCTTATTTCAAATTTGATGTTTTTGTTGAATTAGATATTAGATAATGATTATTTATGGTTGTTTGAGATTAAAGGAACCTAGATTAAGCCCAGAATCAAAAGATTTGATGTTGCTCTGAATGAGCTAGGGTTTGATTCGAGTTTGTGTAGATTTTTGATGATTTTGAGTTATTTTTGAGAAACCAACCATAGATTTGAGTTCCTGAGGTTGAGTTTGATCAGTTAGGTGTTTGAAACTGATTTCTATCGGTTGAATCGAAAAATGGATTGTTGGGGAAAATTGCCCATAGAGATGAAACTTGATATTTTGTACGTTTGAGGTGAAAAAATATAGTTTCTGAACAGTTTGGAGATCTAATGGTCATATTACATCGAGATCTGAATGTCGATGAGCTATAGACTTTTGATTTGAATAGGATTTCTGACGCCGTTGGTTTTTGAGTCTGCATTGCATTTCATGCATCTTCGATATTGCCACAGTCACTGTATTTGATATGTCTGTAAATATTTTTTTCAGCCTAGCTCAGTTTCTGAGATGACCAACCATCAACTGGTGGTCAGTGTTTTGGAGTTTGGAAGCTTGGCATTCAGGTGAGTGGATGACAGTTTCAGACACATAGGTTGTGTCTCGAAATTTATATTGTTTTTGGTGTGTTTCACACATACTTTGAAATTGGACTAATCTAAGGATTTGTTAAGTTAATAATTTAACTTTGGTAAATGGATATTCAAACTCTGTTTTTGGAAACTGATATATACATAGGTATATATCCTCTCTCTCTATTTTGATTTTGATCTACATGCTTTGTTCTATGAACCCTATTTTGAGATTTTGATACGTTTTCGATAACTAGTATTTGCGTGGATTTTTGAAAATCTTTTGGAATAAAGATTCTGTTTTTGAATATATATATATATATATATATATTTGGGATATAGAATTGGTTTTGAGAACCTGTGATTTGTTTTGAAATATTGATATATAAGTTATATCTTATATATCTATCTCTGTTTTAATATACTGAGTCGCATGACCGTTGTGTTTTGGATTTAATTATACTATGTATATGTTTTGGAGACAGGACGCCTATGCTACGAGGTACGTAGCCTTTGGTATACAAATGCTTTGATATACCCAGCTACTAGGGTAGTTTGTAGACATGTTGTCCTCATCAGACACATGATTGATTTTTGAATTAGTGACAGAGTCCACAATCATTATTGAGGTGATAGAGTGGCACAGACCACACCACGATTGTTTCTGGTCCCTTATCCGTGATATATATTTTTGACTCTTATATCTACGAGATATGTTTTGATTTTGAAAATAATACTATGAGTATTATGATGCCTACATGACAAAGCTTTGATTCTGAGATTTCTAGAAAAGATATAAAGGTTTTGAGCTTTGTTTCTAAAACGTTTGATAACAGCTTTGAAAGAATTTCTATTTCCTGTTCCGAAATTCTGTTTCATCTTAAAAGGGTTTTTGTTTTGGAACCTTTGCTATGACAAAAGGTTTTCTGAAGAACCTTGCTTTGTTTTAAAGCATTTTAGCTATGGTTTATTTTACAAATATTCTGAAAAAAATTGCTTAGTTCTAGAAAATGATTTCGTGCGTGCTATTTGCTTTGATTGCGAACGATTTTGAAACGATTTTTGAATCGCTATTACATATGTAGCGTGTATATATATGTATATATGTTAATTATATCTACGTGTGGTATTTTCGAACTGTTTTCAAAACAGTCTTTGTGAGGCACGTATGAGACGATTTGGAGTGTTGTTCCTCACTGGGTTTAACTCCCCTTTCTTTGTTTTGTCTTTGTTAAACTCTGTCTTTTAGGTGATTTCAATCATCGGCAATCTCCGCTCAGTGAGGCTTTGTATAGCTTAGTGGTGAGAGCCCTTCTGATCGGACCCCATTTGTATGATTTGTTAGATGCTCCACACCAGGCTCCTGTGGAATTTGTTTTTGTTTCTGTTATTGTTTCTGACATTTTAAATGTTTTAATTTGAAATATTTTCCGCACTTAATATTGTTTTATTAAATAAGGTTTAAACCTTTATTTTTTTATTATTTAAATGAATATGAATTTGGGTATAAATTTGGTACTTTGAAGTTTATGCGGTATAAGCCGGGTTCCTATAGATGGTTCACCTCGTACGCCGGTAATGTTCCCGACAATGGGTCGTGACATTTTTAATATCAATAATTGCAATTTCCACTTTTTTGTTTCATTTTAAAATTCAATATTAGTTAATTTAGGACTTACATTTAAGTGTTGTAAATATAGGTTTCAAAATATCAGAAGTCATTATTGAGAACACTTTGTCGTCACAATTTAAACTTATTAAAGAACTTCAAGTCTCAAAAAAAGAATAGTGCATACAAACTTTGGTTATTCAAGTTGGAATGATAGAGCATTATTCCAGTAATAATGGCAATGGAAAATGTCTAAAAATTATCTTGGTCAGTAATAGGTTAGCATTATTTACTGTGGTTAATTTAAAAATTTTAAGACTAATTTAATTTGTTAACATCTTAATTTTTTATGTTCAATAAAACTATTGACAAATTTGAGGAAAACTTTACGAAAGAAACACTTATATCATAATGGTGTCGTAAAAAAAGTTTATCCCTTATTTGCGAATGCAAATGAAAAAATTAAGTTATTACTAACTTGTTTTTTTATTGTAAATGAAAGTGAAACAAGGATCACAAAAGACGTTTTGCATTATGATTTGTTTCATTATATAATTTAAAAAATAAGAAGAAATATTTCAATTTCCTTAGTAAGACAATTTATACTTGTGTATTGTTATTTCTTAACTTGTTGTGTATTTTATTCTGAGATTATTATGTTCATTTCTATATTTTATTTCAAGTAGCATATGTGTTTTTTTTTTGAACTTATGTAGCAAATTGGAGGTCGTGCGCATGAGAAGAAAATCAAGAATTGGAAGTTGCGTGCATGAAAAAAAAATGAAGAATTGGAACTTGTTTTTTTATTTTTATAAAACAATTTTTACATCACTACCTACACTTTTACGAGCCTGTTGTGTATGTTATTTTGAGATTATTATGTTCATTTCTATATTTTATTTCAAGTAGCATATGTGTTTTTTTTTTTAACTTATGTATCAAATTGGAAGAAGTGTGCATGAGAAGAAAATGAAGAATTGGAAGTTGCGTGCATGAGAAAAAAATGAAGAATTGGAACCTGTTTTTTTCTTTTTATAAAACAATTTTTACATCACTACTTACACTTTTACGAGCCTGTTGTATATTTTATTTTTATATTATTATGTTCATTTCTATATTTTATTTCAAGTAGCATATGCATTTTTTTTATATTTTTTTAGATTCATTGATCAAATTGGAAGTTGAGTGCATGAGGAAAAAAAATGAAGAATTGGAACCTGTTGTTTTTATAAAAAAAAAAATTACATCACCACTTTTCTACACTTTTATGATATGCCCATTAGAATTCAGCCAAGTTTATTCAATGCATGGCTGGTGTTTAATTTGAATCATCACAAGGAATTTTTAAATATTGCTCATAATCTATTTTTTAATATATATTTTTTAATTTTTTTATATATTTTTAAGTTATACAGATGTTTTAAATTTACCAGTCGATGTCTAATCAATTATCACTATATCCAAGAAAAAAACTTAAAGAAAAGAGAAATTATTATTGTCGATAACCGGTAGTTTCTTATTTTTACTTGAATATAGTTATGTGTGCTGGAGAATTTTTCTGGGGATGTCTTAGTTAAGTTTGGAGAGCGAACGCGAGTTGGAGTGAGACAAGAAAAACAACACCAACATTTTTATAGTGGTTCGGGCAACCAAGCTTACGTCCACTACCTAAGTCTCACTTAGACTTTTCACTATCGGAGATTGATTACCGCTCAATACAACAAAGCCTTACACCAAGGTTGATTACGGCTCATACCTCCAAAACCAACAAGGTTGATTACGGCTCTTACCTCCAAAGCCAACAAAGTTGATTACGGCCCAAACCTCCAAGGCCAACAAGGTTGATTACGGCTCATACCTCTAAGGCCAACAAGGTTGATTACGGCTCAAACCTCTAAGGCCAACAAGGTTGATTACGGCTCAAACCTCTAAGGCCAACAAGGTTGATTACGGCTCAAACCTCTAAGGCCAACAAGGTTGATTACGGCTCAAACCTCTAAGGCCAACAAGGTTGA
Organism: Flueggea neowawraea; assembly: GCA_948243855.1. Classification (NCBI taxonomy): domain Eukaryota; kingdom Viridiplantae; phylum Streptophyta; class Magnoliopsida; order Malpighiales; family Phyllanthaceae; genus Flueggea; species Flueggea neowawraea. The sequence goes on along the minus strand of CAODLS010144283.1, from coordinate 206 downwards.
TTACAGCTCATACCTCTAAAGCCAACAAGGTTGATTATGGCTCATACCTCTAAAGTCAACAAGGTTGATTACGGCTCAAACCTCTAAGGCCATTACAATGTTGTTTTCCATAGGTTCACAACCAACCTTCCCCACACTCTCAAAGTGTTTAGAAAATGTTTACAAAAATATGAAAGCTCTATGTTAGGAGTACATGTGTTTGATTG
>CAODLS010143901.1:0-13330 GCA_948243855.1 Flueggea neowawraea | reverse complement strand
TCAAAACCCAATAATTGAGCATGAAGAGTATTAAGTAAAGTGTACCTTCTAGACAATGCATCGGCAACCATATCCTCTTTACCTTGCTTGTACTTAATGACATATGGGAATGTTTCGATGAACTCCACCCATTTGGCATGCCAACGGTTCAGCTTGTCTTAGCCCTTCAAATGCTTTAAGCTTTCATGATCGGTGGGTATCACAAACTCCTTGGGCCATAAATAATGTTGCCATGTTTGCAAAGCTCGAACCAAGGCAAATAATTCCTTGTCATATGTCGGATATTTCAAAGCCGCCCCATTCAACTTCTCACTGAAATACATTAGTGGCCTTTGATCCTGCATCAAAATAGCTCCAATCCCTATGTCACTTGCATCACATTCAATCTCAAAAGTTTTGCCAAAGTTAGGCAAAGCAAGCAAAGGTGCATTACACAATTCATCTGTAAGTTCATTGAATGCATGCTCTTGTGCATCACCCCAAATAAATCCAACATTTTTCTTAACAAGTTCATTCAAAGGTGCAACTATGGTGATGAAATCATTAATGAGTCTTCTATAAAAACCCGCAAGTCCATGAAAACTCCTTACCTCACTAGCATTCTTAGGCCTCGACCATTCCTTGATAGCCTTAACCATGTCCTCATCAACCTCAACACCGTTACTAGACACTACAAAACCAAGAAAATTAACCCTATCCATGCAAAAACTACACTTCGTAATGTTAGCATACAATGTTTCTTGCCTAAGTATGTCTAATACAAGACGCATATGCACAATATGATCATCCAAGCACTTAGAGTAAATTAATATATCATCAAAGTAAACAACAACAAATTTACCCAAGTACTCACGCAATACATGGTTCATCAATCTCATGAATGTGCTAGGTATATTAGTAAGACCAAACGGCATGACAAGCCACTCATATAGCCCATATTTAGTCTTAAATGTCGTTTTTCACTCATCTCCAACATTTATTCGAATTTGATAATAAGCGGATTTTAAGTCTATTTTGGTAAACAAACAAGAACCATGCAATTCATCAAGCATATCATCTAATCTAGGAATAGGATGACGATACTTTACAGTGATTTTATTGATGGCTATGCAGTCCACACACATCCGCCAAGTTCCATCCTTCTTCGGCACAAGAATAACAGGAACCGAGCATGGACTAAGACTCTCCCTCACATACCCTTTGGCTAGCAACTCATCCACTTGTCTTTGGATCTCCTTTGTCTCACTGGAATTCATTCTATATGCTGGCCTATTTGGTATGGCAGCACCAGGAATGAAGTCAATTTGGTGTTATATGCCTCTAATCGGTGGTAAACCACTTGGCATCTCTTCGGGAAAAACATCTTCAAATTCCTGTAAAAGATCAACAAACACACTAGGCAAAGATGGGTTAAGATCATTAGTAGCCAAATAAGCCCATTTGTACAAGAGTACAAATATTGGAATTTTAGAATACAAAGCATTCCTAACCTCACTTACTCTAGCTACCAAACTCACATTCGTCGTACTTTTCTCCCGAGACCGATTATGTTTTTCTTTTCTCTCATTCTTTTCACTCTTTTTATTTTCACTCTCTATGACACTCTTTTTATTCTCTTTTTCTTTTCCTTCAGCCTCCACTCTTAACCTTTCCAATTTACATTGATCTTCATACACCTCTTTTGAAGAAAGTGGCGTCAAGATTGTCTTCCCCCATCCTTGGTAAATGTATACCTATTGAGCTACCCATCATGCATAGCTCTCCTATCAAATTGTCACTGCCTACCAAGCAAGATATCTCCGGCATGCATAGGAACTACATCACACAAAACCTCATCATGATATTTACCAATTGCCAATGAAACAATAGTTTTTCGATTTACCTTGACCTCATCATAATCGTTAAGCCATTGAAGTTTGTATGGTCGTGGATGTGGTGTAGTGGACAGCCTCAATCGGCTAACCAAGAAAGTGCTCACCACGTTAGTGCAACTCCCACTAACCAACTAAATCAAAGTAATCATTTTTGGGATACTACAAGCCTGCATTATTAGTACCAATCAAATATTTGAAAATTCTTTTGGCAGCGCTCAAATCAGATTCTTTTGGACATGATTGGAAATGTGAACTTAACCCAAACACCAAACATGATATCTAGCCTACTAGCACTAATATAAAAGAGAGATTCGATCATACCTCTGTATAGATTTTCCTCTACTCTTTTACCCTACTCATCCTTGGGAGTTTTGTGATAGTGCTCATTAGAGTTGGTGAAGACTTGGCATTTTCCATTCCATACTTTTTAAGCATATCACTTATATACTTACTTTGAGTTATGAAAGTGCCTTCCTAGAGTTCCTTGATATGTAATCCAAGAAATTGAATTAACTCTCCCGTCATGCACATCTCGAACTCCTTTTGCATTAACTTGGAAAACTCATCAAACAATGATTTGTTAGTAGCACCAAATATTATGTCATCAACATAAATTTGCACCAAAAGTAAATCGGCATTTTTATGCAAAGCAAATAGAGTATTATCAACTTTACCTCTACTGAAACCATTGTCCAGTAATAATTGACTCAATCTTTCATACCAAGCTTAAGAGCTTGCCTTAGTCCATATAGAGCCTTCTTGAGCTTGTACACATGGTTTGGATGGTGAGGATCAACAAATCCAGGAGGTTGTTCCACATACACCTTTTCCTTGATGTATCCATTCAAGAAATCACTCTTCACATCCATTTGGAACAACTTGAAGTCCTTGTAGCAAGCATAAGTACAAATGATCCTTATAGCCTCCAATCTTGCCATCAGTGCAAAGGACTTTTCAAAATATATTCCTTCCTCTTGTAAATATCCTGGAGCCACAATTCTTGATTTATTTGTGACCACTTCTCCTTCTTCATTTTCCTTATTTCTGAACACCCATTTGGTTCTTATCACCATGACTCCATCCGGTCTTCAAACTAATTCTCACACTTCATTTCTTTCAAATTGATTTAGCTCTGCTTTCATGGATATGATCCAATACTTATCTTCTAGAGTATCATCAACTTTCTTTGACTCAATATTTTATAGCCTCCAAAATTTCTAAAGCCACGTATGTGAATGCAGATAGTAGTACTAATTGCATAGGTCTTCATAGACTTAATATCAACATACGTGGCATATTCGACTATGCACGTAGAATTTTTTTACCCAAATAAAAACCTAAAATCACATAGTTCCCTCTCACTTTTACTTTCCAAAATTCAAAACCCTACAACGTTCCCACCTGACCTTTCTCTCAAATTCAAAACTCAATTCCCTTCCAGAATTCAAACTCAAACACTCTCTTAATTTCCCCAATTTCTCAACTTCCTTCAAACCTTAACACACCTTAAATATCTCTTACACTCATGTAGTAGTGGTTTTAAAGGTGCCCAAGAAGAAAATAAAAGTTAGGACCAAGACGATCTATAACACCCAACAAAAACCAGAGAAAGGTGAATCTTCCAAGGGCATGACGAGGCCAGAAGCACTCTGGAACAATCGATTTTCACCAAATCAGGTATTCCAGTTTTCTCTCCTTCCAAAAAGGCTAAGAAGCAGAAAGGAATTGTTATTGAAGAGGAATTTGACTCAAATAGATTTGTTGATATTACAGCTGTTAGATTATTCAAGCATCTACAAAGGATTGAATTTTCTGATTCAAGAATTTTTTATTTTTGATCTTTAAAAGAAGGTGGTTTAGACATTGAGAAATATTTTTGTAACTTTGGTTTAAGAGAATTTTGTGTAGAAGCTTCAGATTACTACCCAGGGTTAGTAAGGGAATACTATGCTAACGCAAGGAAATGGGTGAATGATGATATGGAAGATATTTTGGGATCTCAATCTATTGGAGTGCAAAGTAGAGTTAATGGAGTCAAGATTATTGTTCATGAAAGGCTGTTGAACAAACTGTTTAAGTTGCCCCTAATTGGAAATGTAGTGAAGAGAGACAAAGAAGCAAAAGAGTATGTTGACATGGGAGCCAACACTTTCGTGCTAGACATCGAGAAAGCCTGAGAAATCATGTTTGACAGATTTGGAGTTGTGAAAATTGAAAAGGGTGTCAGGTTGTTGGATCAAAATGATTTTAGATCCAAGTGGAAAATGGTGCATTTGGCTTTCACCAAGATTCTTCCGCCTAAATCCCACACCCAATCTCCAATGACCAATCAAGATAAAATCACAATGTACTTGATGATAAAAGGAGAGCCAATCAATTTCACTTAGGTTGTGGTTGATTGGATGCTTGAGAAGGTGAAGAACTTTAATTTACCAACCTTCTCTGTAAAGGACAAACAAAGAGTTGAGATTATGCCTTTTGGGAGTCACCTTACAAAGATTTTTTAGAATGTCAAGGGGCTAGAATCAAGGAAAATCAAAAGTGAATCTTTGATAGGCATGAAACTATACAGAACAGTGGGTAGAGGATGTGTCTTCTAGCCTTATCTACGAGAAGCATATGTCATTTGTCATGTAACACATTTTTACCTTATTTCTCAATAGTTTGCATTTATATAATCACATATAATCATATATCATTGTGAAAATGCAGCAAGGTAACATACTTTTGTCATGTAAACATAAACATATACATCAGTATAAGTCACTTATATACAACCCAGTTCCAAAATTTTATAATTACAAGTCAAAATACGCAGCTAACTATACATATGTAAATGCTGATGAGGAGGGAGTCTAGAGCACCAGCTGGCCAACCTGTGACTTATGCTGCTATCAACAAACTCCAGGCTCAAAACAAGCAAAAGGACTTATCACCAATGAAAATCTGGAAAAACTATTTGCATTTTATATGAGTCACAACTCAATAAGTATAAACCATCATAGACCAACTCAAGCCAACACAAGCATGTCATAAAACATATCATAGATAATTAATTAACTAAGCTATATAAACATATGCACATGCCTCTGTATTCCAATTTATATATTGTGACCAAACAAGCAATGTATCCCCCTGGGATTCCTATATGCCACTGTGTAATTGTTCGGCCGGCACCGTATGAATATGACCCAAATGTCTCCAGTATAAAATATAACCCGAAAGTCTCCAGTATGAATTATGACCCGAAGGTCCCACTGTGTATATTTTGCGAATACAAAAGCATGATAGTCACAATGCCTTTATTCAATCCAATATGAATGCTCAACATATGAAACATTTGATAATAAATATCCATGTAAAATCATTACATTTCCATATAAACAGTATGCATTCTCAGCATATACATATAACAAACCATATGAAGATTCTCAACATAGAACATATACGTAAATTCAACAAATCATCCAATATGTCAATGTAACCATATCAAGAGGGCGTATTTGAATACAAAGCATATAACACCCATTTGAATCTAATCTTCAATTTATACTCACCTCTTTAAGATAGATAGTATGTCTCGTTACCCTGATTGGGCTCCTTCTCAATGTTTCTCGATCCTATAATATATATTCGAGTTATGCTCATTATAACTGATAAATATATGCAATGCAAATGATGATATGTTACTAAGCTATTATGAATTCATTTGATCATTTGAAATGAAAGGAAATTGATCCAATTTGTCTAAAGAAATATCATACTTAGAGTAACTAATTTTTTGTTTTATACCATTCTGGACAGTCTATTTATTCTTCATGTTTGAACGTCCAAACAGAAATATTTTTCCCTGAAATTTAACCTACATATAATAGACATAAAATCCTCTATTTATACCAAATTTTAGCCCTTCATACATTGTAAAACAGTCTGCACAATGTTTTAAAGTTACATCTTTACAACGGAATCACTTCGGGTATGTAGGCTATAGTATATTACACTTAAATCTGGTTATTCAAGTTACATTACAACCAACATTTTCATAAATATTATTCACACATATATAAACAAATTCCATGTTTAACTATCAAAATAATTATGTCATTTAGCCAACTAAAAACAGGATACAAAACTGGACAGTGTTATTGCAAAACAGGGCACTCTAAGAGCAACACTCAATTCAACTGCCATAACTCTTTATATACATTTATAATAACCACAAGTTTCTATAGAATCATATAAGACATAATTTGGAACAATGTTTATGTTTAAAGCCTCATAAAAATCTATCTCTAAGAACCTAGACAAAACTGAACAATCTCGGACAGAAATCAAAACCCTAAACAGACCTATCAAGCAAATCATGTGAATTGATGTTTAAATCATGTTCTAATGCAATTATCTACAAACCAAAACCCTAAAACATTATTATATGATTAATATGCAGATAGGAAGAAATATAGATCTAGTTGAGTTTTCAGCAATTTCTAGTGTTCCTACCAAATTTTCTCACCAAAACAGTCTTTCCTCTCTTCTTCCCTCTCTTTCCTTTCCTTTATGACCTCTCTTATGGTTAAGCACCAAAATTTTCAGGTTTATGTGCATTTGTTTTGTTTTTATCATGTTTTAATTCAAGCACGAGGTGTCGTGTGGTTATAAGATTATTGGAAGGTCCAATAGGAAGATTTTGCTCTTGTTTTCAATTTGGTCCTTGTTCTATAACTTTGACACTTTATAGTAATGCAATTTATAAACATTAAATGCAAAATATTCGTCCATATATAGAACAAAGACGAAAAGATCACTAAACGACTCTTTTACCTTTACTTGAGTCTACTTTACCTTTAGCACTTATCTTGCCCACCGATACACCATTTACAATTTCTATAAATTTTCTAGAGAATTTTAATCTAGTTTCAATAAATATAAATAAATGAAATCTTGTCAGACCCTTTTCTTGTTATCTAAATATTTTATGCAATGCGTGATGATGCTGATATAATGCATATAAATGTACGTGTTCGTATGAATATGCTTTATGTCATATATTCTTCTAAATATGTATTATGAGTCGAGGTTGTGACATCATGTTCCATAAAATGGATGAAAAGAGAATGCCAAAATTGAATGAAATGATCTTCATAAGGAAATTCTCTGAAGAGAAGAGAAAATTGCCTAAGATGCATGATGAAGAAACTGAAAGAGTAGAAGAGCTGAGAGCTAAAGTAGATATAGGTCATAGTTTCAGCACTGCTATGAGAAATCAGGTTGAAGAGCTAAGGAGAGAACTTCAAGACTTCAAGGCTGCAACTGAATCCAATTTTCAGCTCGTGATTAGCATGCTTCAAGCTAATAATAGGCTATTAGAAAGCATCCAATCTGATATGCAGCAAGCACCCTCCCAACTTGTGCCTCCAGCTGACATTCCTTCTAGCTCTCATATTCCACCAGCTCCATATCCACCAAGAACCAAAATGGATACATAAATTGAGTATGGAGTTGGCTAGGTCAATTATCAAGGATTGCAAGCAGTTAATCGATGATCTTCATATTGATTTTTCCAACTCTGATGCACAGCCTGGTCGTCCAACTCCAATGATTGTTGAAATGGAAGATACTGCAGAAGAACCTCTAGTCTAGGGTCTTATACCTCCAGATGTGGTTGTCTTTGAAGATTTTGAGGAAGAGCAGGGTGAAGACAAAGATTTAGTGTCCAATCCCCTTGCCATTATCCCATATCAACCACCATAGTGAATTTCATAGCTTAGGATCCACATTTTTTCATGCATACATTCTTGCATTTTGTACATTTTCTCTACGCTTAATATTTTGGCTTACTGAACTTATGCTTGTTCTTATGATATGCTTCTATTAATGATATTTTCAGTGTTTGTCTTCACTCTCTGTGCTTTGTCTTTTAGTCTCTAATTTTTTGTTAAGTATCCTCTCTTTTTGATTGTTGACAAAAAGGGGGAGAAATATTATTTCAAGAGTTTGACCTACTAAATGTTGTCTTGTTAATTGTGTTATATCTGCAATTTAAAGAAATTGTAACTTGTTTTTGAACTAACAAAAGGACAAGGTTCAAAAAAGTTGATCAAAATTTCAAATTTTTTGCCTACAAGTCTATTTAAAATAGGTGTACTGATTAAGAGGGAGTGCAAACTCTTTCAATGTTTTGTCATCATCAAAAAAGAGGAGAATGTTGAACCAGGTTTGGTCAATATATAAATTCCTTCTAAGTTTTGATGATTTTAACAAAACATTTGAAACAGTTAATCAAAGCACGTTACAGACCCTCTAAGCACGTACTACGATGATCAAAGCACGTTCTACCAGAACCCACACCCGTTGATCAAGTTGAAGACATTTTGGGTTTTCCAAATTAATCACAATGCTCTTAGAAGGCAATATAAGGCATGTAGAACATATGCAATGTGTGTAGCATCAAATGCAATGAGCATAGACCCGTTACACTTTGAAACCAGAATGTTCCCGGATTATGTTATGCACTTTGTACTTGGTTCAAGGCACATTGTATGACTAAAATATCTTCTGGACTAGAAGCTCAAGATTCCTACACACGTTGTAAGACATACAACGAACACAGATGGGGTCTTGCTCAAAACTATATAAGACTTGTAGTACAGAGTCAGTGGCACGTTTTGTCTCGATAGAATGTGCTTAAAAAAGTAAAGGAGCAACTTTTGAAGAAATCGATCTACGCACCTAGCATGGGATGCTAAGCATGTAGATGAGGCTGAGCTCAGCAACTGAAAAAATGGTTATACGGTCCTCAAGAATTTAAATTTGAATATTCCTTGACACAGTCACGTGAAGAATCAAAGGTGCAATCTTTGAAGACGAAAACACACATAGAAGGATTGAAGAGCTATAATTAAAACACATAAAGGTATGATCAAAGCACATAACAGTGAAGCAAAGCACGTAGCAGTCGGTAAATTTCCAAATAGTAGCTACTGGAATGCACGTAGATGAAGAACAAGTCACACAGTATCACTATGGCACAACATACTATGCACGTAGAAAAAGATATGTGCACGTAGTATCAGCTGATGTCACTAAAATTGGCATTTTGTTCTTCTCTCACAATGGTTACATTGGGAATTACAACGGCTATTTTTCAGAGACTACGTATAAATAAAGGCTTCCAAAGAGAGAGAAGGTAACTGAACTTTTGTGAGAGTACCCAAGCTTTGTCAATTTGATTCTCAATTTTCTCTCTCTTCTTGTGCTTTTATTTTCACTTACCACCTGAACTCCTGTCTTTCTATTTGCTAATTGGGTTGGTGTGTGAATGTAGTTTTAGTTTGAGAATCCACTGTAATCAAGCTTGAAAGGTAGTATAGGTTTGCTTGTTTGGTTCCTTGAAAACAAGAGTGCGTAAGGTTTTCTTGTTTTGGCCTACAGAAACAATGTGTATAAGGTTTCTTATTAACCTATTAAAATAAGAGGTGTAACAGTTTCTATCCACCCACAAGTGAGGAGTTTGTCAGTGAATTCAAACTCTCTATTGAGCTAGAGGATTGGACATAGGTCAAGGAGGACCAAACCACTATAAATTCGAGCTTTATTCTTCTATCCCTTCATCTTTATTTACTATTATTTTTGGTTAATTTGTTGCTTTTTGGATTGTGGTTTTGTTTTGGTTTTCAAAATTTATTGAAAAAGATTTTACAAAACTTTTAAATTTTCAATTACAATCCAATTCACCCTCCTATTGGATTTCCATATTAGGCTTACACGAACAACTTGAATCATTCCTAAGAGAGGAAGGAAGGACTCATCCCCAAAGAGAGAGGGAGTGATACAACAAAGTCATCGAGAGCACATACAAAGAGGCCTAAAAGCCCCAATGAAGAAGGTACAGTGGGATGATCACTTAGTTTTCACTACCAAGGACGTTTTTAACATGGAAAAAACCGTGAAAAAGATCTTGGCACAAAAGAAGCTTGTACCTAACATGGAATAGGAGCAGAATGGAAAGATTCCTTTCACAAATGAGTTTATGGGGAAGCTATTCCCATCAAAGTTTAAGATGCCTCAACTCTCTTCTTTTATCGAGAAAGAAGACTTATTGCATAGATGGCAGGATGCAATTGTGTTCCAAAGATTCCCAATTACATTAAAGGATGTCACTTGTGACTGGTTTAACTGGCTTAAAGAAGATTCTATTTCATGCTTTGTTCAACTAAAGAAGGAGTTAATCAATACCTTTATAGTCAGCTGTAAAAGACAAAAGGATGCAACATATTTTCTAAGTGTGCAACAAGGGAAGAAGGAATCCCTCCATCAATACGTGGACAAATTTAGGAATGCAACTTTGGAGATCTGTGAACTGCAACCTAGAGTGGCAATGGCAGCCATGTTGCAGGGTACCCGATAAGTACAGTTATAAAAGTTGTTATCACTTGATCAACCAAAGATTGTAGTTGACCAATTTGTGATGGAAAATAAGTATGTCTCCCAGGAAAAGATGATGAAAATAGTGCACTCGAGAGACAAGTATTCAATTAGTTTTCTTGATTAACATGAAAACTCATGAATTTTGATAATTTAAAAAAATATTTGAAGCAGTTAAGCTATGCACGTTGCACAACCTCTATGTGCGTTAAAGACTTATCTATGTACTTTGAATCAAGACCTATGCTCGTTGATCAGAGATAGAGGCATACCGAGAGTTCAAAAATGAATACTATGTGCATAGAAGGCCATGTTGTGCGCGTAGACGAAAGCAATGTCGGTAGGAAGAATAATCCAGTTACATGATATGTGCGTTATATCTTGATCTATACACGCACTAAAGAAGAGACATCGACTGGATTTCTGAGCACTCTATACTATGCACATTGTACCTTGTCCTATGCACGTAGACGGGACAATCAGTGAAACTGAGAAGGTTTTGTGAGACAAGCCTCGTGACACCTTACAACGCATGTGTAAAGGGACAAAGAAGATATTCTTAGGAAGAATATACTATGCACGTAGCAATGGGTACAACGCACGTTAAAGGAAGTCGACGTTCCAAATTCTGTTGAATTTGAAAATTTGAATATACTATGACACGGTCATAAGAAAGAATTGAGGAACGACTTTTGAGAAACGACAATGCACATAGAACCCGGTGCAATCCGCATAGTACTCAAGCTCTACATACACAGATGATGTTTCTACGTACGTAAATATCGCCTGATATAAAGCAGTGGGTATTGGACCTCGACATATTCACGCAGAAGAAAGATAGCTACATATAGGACTCCAAGATATCATGAACTACATATGCAGTACTTTTGGTATGCACGTACTATGAAATAGCGTCATTAAATTCAGCTTTTTGAAACTCTCTCACAACGATTATCTTGGAGATTACAATGGCTAGTTTTTGGAGAGTTCCTATAAATAGACATTTTCAGTCATGAGGTAAAAGAAGAAAATCCTTGAGAGTGCCAAAAGCTTTGATAATCTTTCTTATTGCATTTTTATCTTGGTCTGAAACGCTTGCTTACCATTAAGAGCTGTTTACTTGCCATTTATTCACTAGTTGGTTTAAGAATACTGTCATTTTGTTGAAATCTTGTTGTAACTAAGCTTTGGTTGTAAAGCCTGAGAAAAGATTAGGTTTGCTTTGTTTGTTTCCTAAAAAAAATAAAGGAGTGTGGTTTTCTTGTTTTAACCTAAAAAACAAGGTGCAGAAGGTTTTCTTGTGAACCTGAAAAAACAAGAAGTTGTAAACGGTTTGCCTCCACCTGAAAGAGAGGAAGTTTAGTGGATTCAAAATCTCTAGGGAGCTAGAGGAGTGGACATAGGTCAAAGAGGACCGAACCACTATAAACATCGGGATTTGTTTCTCTATCTCTAACTCTCTTTCTCTTTATTATTTTATGGTTGTGTTTTGGATTAAGATACTGTTTTTGAATTTCAAAGATTCTATAAAAAGTTTTCAAAAGACTTTACTTGTAGCAAGAAATCCAATTCACCCCCTCTTAGATTGTCATCTTAGGATTTTATTTGGTATCAGAGCTAAGTGCTCAATATCTAAGGCTTAACCACCTTGAGTATAAGATCCAAAAATGGCATCCTTGGGAGATATGTCCAGATATGAGGGTTTATCAATTAATAGAGCTCCATTTTTTATGGTAGTGACTATGTCTACTGGAAGACCAAGATGAAGGTATTTCTAAGATGTGAAGCTGAAGAAATATGGGATGTAGTTGAAACTGGTCCTTACATTCCTAATAAAATAGTGGATGGATTTGAAAGTCCGAAGCCTAAATCAGAATGGTCTGACTATGATAAGAAGATGGTGTGTTATAACAAGGCAATGCACATTCTATTCTGCGCATTAAGCAAAACTCAATTTAACATAGTTCAACAATGTTCAATTGCACATGAGATTTGGAGGACACTAAAGATTACATATGAAGGTACATCTCAAGTTAAACAAAATAAGGTGTCGCTTCTAGTTCACAAATATGAATTGTTCAAGATGAAAGAGGGAGAAAACATCCAAGTGATGTTCGATAGCTTTAATGATATCTTGAATGGTCTAAAAGCTCTGGGCAAAACTTATTCCAACTTAGAACTTGTGAGAAAATTTCTAAGAGCTCTGTCGAAATATTGGGCATCAAAGAAAGATGCAATTCTAGAAGCAAAAGATCTCAATACTCTACCCTTGGAAGAACTACTGGGTTCACTCCTCACACATGAAATGGGCTTACATGAAGATGAGGAACAAGAATCAAAGAATGAAAGAAGAAAGTGAATGGCTTTAAAATCTAAGATTGTTGAAGATTCTGAAGTAGAGGAAGAAGAAGACAGTGATGAAGAAATGGTCATGTATTCAAGGAGATTCATGAGAAAGAACAAACATTGGAAAAGAAGCAAGGATCAATGGTTAAAATATGAGTCAAAAAGAGATTTTAGAAAAGATCAAAAAAAGGATTCGAAGAAGGAAAATTCAATTATCTGCTACAGATGTAACAAACCTGGTCATGTAAAGCAAGAATGTCCACTTGCCAAGAAGTACTCCAAGTTTTCAAAAAAGAAGAAGGGAAAGGCGACGAAGGCCACTTGGAGTGACAGTAGCTCAAAAGAATATCAAGAAGCAGAGGAAATAGAAAATATATGTCTAATGGCAAAAGAAAGCGAAACCTCCAGTGATGAAGAAAATGAGGTATGAAAGTTTTACTTTTGAAGAATTACATGATGCCTTTGATGAACTACATGAAGAATTTCAAAAACTCGGTGCCAAATATATTGCATTAAAGAAAAGTTCAAATGATTTGAATGTAAAATTAGAAGCTTTAAACAAATAAAAAGGTACTTTGATTGAGGAAAATCTTAGCTTAAAAGAAGTTGAAAATTTTTCATCTATTGCTTTTAAGCTCACACAAGAGAAAGAAAACCTTGAGAAAAATCTCGGATCTCAAAGGCAG
>CAODLS010143842.1:0-13688 GCA_948243855.1 Flueggea neowawraea | reverse complement strand
TAAGACATGGAACGGGTCACCCTTATTTATGCTAAAACATTTTCTTAATCTATAAGTGATCCTGACTAAGTCAAATAAATGATAACACTTATCCCTTTGTTTGGGTGTGGTCACACACTACTCAGTTTCACTAATCAAGTGGCTGGTGATATCTTCTCTCTTTTCGAGAGTAGCAATCCCTTCATTTCACTCATGTTCCATAGCATGACTCATGGCATACCCAATCATACCCATCCTTGTTACTCATTACAAATAACATTAGGCATATGTCAAAGTATACGAGAAATCACTCAAGAATCTATAGTGATTTCAGGTCGAGGGATTCTAATATAAGCATTGTATGAGAAATACTTATGACCTTTCAAACATGTAGTATTCTCATAAGCAGATCGATCCAAAATACTGTTCTCTAACATGTTATTATATTCTCTGATTCATATCTCATATCCTATGACCAGTAAAATATAATCATCTCACATAGTATATATTAGTCTTTGTTTATTGTCACTCCCATGACAATAATCGACTAGGGACATTTAGAATAGTATTATTTTATGCTTCAAGGTTTTACTATCCAAATTACATATTTGATAACTTAAGCAGAATCACTATTTATCAATGTTTTATCAAATTAAACATGCACAGGAATAATAATGAGATAAAATAATGCCTCATAATATTTATATATAAAATATAATCTGGATACAATGTATTTGGGTTTAGGGCTTACACTAACAGTATATCAACATTCTCTTGAGCAAACCTTCTTACCAAGTTTTGTTCATCATCAAAACATAAAATGATCCAAATGTTAACCATCATTGATTCTAAATTCTGCCCCTTTTTTATGATGACAAAATCTTCATGAATTTTGAATGCTACATCAAGGACAACAACTTTGATCAAGAATTTTATCCTTGTCAAGAGGTTAGAATCATGCACAACAATGTATGATCATCCAAAATTTTATAATTTTACATAACACATTCATTCAATACTCCTCTCCCCATTTTTGTAATCATCAAAAATATTTAATAATAAACAAGTTTTCACTTCCCCTTTCAAAATCAATTTGTGTATATAAAAAAATAAACAAGCAAATAATATATTACAAACTATCCCCCTATCTATTTCAAAACTATGCATATGAAAAAAATGAACACCAACCTCATCATAATCTCCAAAATCAAGCAAATATAAACAATATAAAAAAATTAAAGTGCATAAAAATTAAGAATAAGAAATACCTAATGTGTTATTAAAAATAAATTTGTAATTTTAGCAAAGTTGAGAATTTAAAAATAAATTTTAAATACTTTAAGGAGCAAATAATAAATTCTAAATATTTTAGAGACTAATTTATAATTTTCTAAGTCTCAAGGACTAAAACATAATTTTACATTAGTTGATGATCAAATTGTAACTTTACGTAGATTTTGAATTGTAAGTTAAGAATGATAGGATATCATTCGAAATATATTTTTGGAGATCTTGTGAGGGTCCGAGTGCGCATTTGCATTGCATAGCATTTGATACAGCCACAGTACCGCATTTTCGACTTGTCGTTGTATATATATATATATGATTGTTTGTTCAGCTTCATATTCCTATCAGCGAGACCAGCCACTAACGAGTGGGGCTTGACTGACGCTGTGCACTTGGATTTATAGGTGAGTGGGTAGCAGTTTCAGACACATAGGCTGTGTCTCGAAACTTCCATTACCTTTTTGTTGTGCTGAACATATGAATGAAATTGGAATAATCTAAGGATTTGGTTAATTAATAAACCGGTTATGTGTTTATTAATAAGTATTACATTTTGAAGTTTGATATATATGTATTATATATTGTTTCATTATGTTTAGTAATAAGTATTACGTTTCAAGTTTGATATATATGTATTATATATCGTTTTACGAATTGGATATTAAACGCATGATTTTATTTATATTATGTAATAGTATGACATGATTTTGTTTTTTCTGATATGGGCACCCGTGCTATGGGTAGTAGTAGCCTTTGGTATACCAATGTATTGAGAAATCCCAACTACCAAGGATGTCGGTAGCCATGTGTTCTGATCCAACACATTATATGATTAGTGATTAGTGGCGGAGTCTACATCACGTACGTTTAGTGTTGTATGCACATATTGATATGGTCTCATATTTACAATATATGTTTTGACTATGAAAATGTATTTAATATGTTTTTTGTGCATGGTGTTTGCTTTGATTACGAACGTTTTGAAAAATAATTTCCGAATGATACTATATATATATATATATATATTTGTCTACCTATAATGCATGTAGCAGTTTTGAACTGTTTTCAAAACAGTCTTTGTGAGGCACGCATGAGGTGGTCTGGAGTGTCATTCCTCAATGACCCTGACCCCCTTTATTTCTTTGTCTATGTTGATTTCGATATCACATGTTCACGGATTTTGGCTTCGACAACCTTTCCATATCCTGACTGTTAGTGAGGCATCTCTTGGTTAGTGATGCCCTTTTGTCCGACCTCTTCTTTTGTATTGTTAGAATTTCACACCAGGATGTTGTAGGGTTACGAGTTTTTATTTGTATTTTGATATTTGATATATATATATATATATATATATATATATATATATATTGAATTTATATTCGTTATTCGATTTATGATATTTATTTTACTACTTATTTTTTAAAAGATAAATATTTTTGTTAAACATTTTTAAATAAATAGCTAAACGTTTTGGGTAGTATTTTATGATACATGGAGGCTTGTGTGAGTCAAGCCGGGCTTCCACAGACGGTTCGTCTCGTACGCCGATCTCGACCCGATTTTGGGTCGTGACACTCTTATAGGCTTCTAATATTCAATGGCAACTCACATAATGCAAATCAAGCATATTTACACATTCTGGACAATTTGTGTTATCCTATCAAGTCAACAACCCAAAAGTGCTCATTTTGTTATCAAATCTAAACTGCATATAGAACACATATAAGGGTTTACTTTCACCAAAAATCAGATTCTACGTCGCTCTAATGAGATCTACACAAATTCTCAAAATTATTGTTTTCATACAGGATTTCCATATTAGACCTTCTTACACTTATTCGTATCTACTGTCGATTAGACTCATATGTAGGTCATGAAAAATTATAGAGACATACTAGACACAAATAAACATGTTTCATGTTTTACACTTTGTCTACATCTATCTCTATGTATCTCAAAACAAGAATGTGAATACAGACTAAAACTTAAACCCAAACAAACTCATGTTCTAATTCATATGAGTTTATGGTTAATTTGTGCTCTAACCCATTTATTCAAGATTTAGACCTCTAAAAATATATTTTAATGAATATTAAATAGATAAGAATGAACAAAATCACTTACTTTGTTCCTAGAATGCAGTAGACGTTGATTTAGAAGCGAAATCGACGTGTTTTAGGTTTCCTATCGAATTTTCTAGACAAATATGTTCTTCTCCTCTTTTATCTCCCTTTTCGCTTATGTTTTCTCTCTACTAGATGACCTAAGCATGAAATGATTATGTTCTCCTTATTTAAGTTCTGATTTTATCATGTTATTGGTTCAGCACGAGGTGGTGAGATGCGTAAGAAGGTCTAATCAGAAGCTTCCATGTTTCTTCTTTCTTCCCACTCCTTTTTATTATATTTTTAAAACTATTGTCTTTATGTTTTTGTTACTTTTGTTAATTTTACTATTCCTTTTCCGTTGTGTACAATTTAACGGTCAGAGTTCTTATTTTGGTTTAATTGCTACAATTTTGGAAGTTGATGGTCTCAATAGGAAATAACAAAAGTTCAGGGCTCAATCAGGTAAAATGGAAAAGCTCAAGGCTTTTACTTTAGATTTTGCCTAATCTATTTTACACTTTTCTATATTGAAAAAAAAAAAAGAAGAAGAAGAAAAGAAAGAAAGCAAGAAAAACATTTAAAAACAAATAGAAATGCGCCAAGTAACCTGCATACGTGGCAGAGAGCCACCGCCACAAGGCAACTAAAAGCAGAGAAGAATCTGTGTTCTCCTCCCCTTTGTAACCTTATTCTCCGAACACAGACTTCGTTACCACATCGCCGCAAACTCCAAACGTGCTTCCATCTTAACTTTTATAAAGGTAAAAAAAGAGGGTAATCGAATCTCTTCATGATTCGATCACTGATTTAATCGGGTTTTTTGCTTGCTTCGCCGATTTCTTCTTTCTTTTTCTTCCAGGATTTGAGTAATAGATTATGTTGTGAGTTGATGTCGTTTATGAATGATATGCATGCAGAAGCTGTTTGTTGTTAATTTGTTTATGCCGGGTTTGATTTAATTATATGTTTTTCAATGAATATGCCTTATCTCTTTTAATTATTCATTATTTTATTGAAGGTAATTTGTTATGCTCTGTTTGATAGTTAAAGAAATGAATGGGTTTTACTTCTGTATTTTCATATATATTAATTTTTATTTTATAGTTTTAGAGTATTTTGGAGAGTCTTCTACTTGAATAATCTTAAGAATGATATTCTTATTAGCGGTAAATCGAATAATTGTTTTGTTAAGTGAAGACAAAAATTAAATTTCTCTTTGATACTGTTGAATTTTGATTATGTGAACTGTCAATTGGCATGTTAGCCCAGATTATCTGTTGGGTTTTGTTCAATTGGATTATGTGAACTGTCAATTGTTTAAGCTGTTTTTTTTTTATGCTCTGCAGAATTTTTGGGATGGCTTCTAAGAGGATTAACAAGGAGTTGAAGGATCTCCAGCGGGATCCTCCTGCTTCGTGTAGTGCTGGTTTGTTTATTTGTTCCTTCATGACTTTGTATTTCCCTTTGAATAATCTGAATATCAGTTTAGTGTGATATGGAAAATATTGATAAAATAACTTGCCTTGTTCAAGTTATGTAAATTACAATAGAAACGTCAAAATTTGAACCAACTTTATTTACATGTCATTTTCAAATTGATCAAACAATACTTTCTGTTGAATATCGACATGTCAATATTTGTTTGGTGAGTCCAAGTGCTAATAAATGTTGAATACTTTGTAAATACTATTATGGTTGTTTAATTTAGGTTGATGAGTGCCGATATCGTGGTCTTCATTATAGCCCTGCATAAGAGAGAGAACAGTGATCATTTAGTTATTAATTTATGGTGGTTATGCCTTTGCAGGTCCTGTTGCTGATGACATGTTCCATTGGCAAGCAACTATTATGGGTCCAGCTGACAGCCCCTTTGCTGGTGGCGTGTTTCTTGTATCCATTCACTTCCCTCCAGATTACCCATTCAAGCCACCCAAGGTATACTAAATGGTTCTTCCCCCCCCCCCCCCCCTCTTTTTACTTGGTTTTATTCTTTAAGAGAAAAAGAACTCTTAACAGGTTGCTGCTTATGTTTTCTGTTTTCCATTAAAGTTCAGCCAGCCCTGTTTTTCTGCTTATTGATTTCTGGTTTCCTTGGCTTAGATGGGCCAAAATGAAGAGCCTTGTTTGCAACTATTGGAAACATGATAGTGTTTGTTTCTTTTGTTCAATAGTCCCGAGCTGCTCATTACATTGAACGCGCAGCATCTTCATCTTCAATTTTGTATTTTGTCAAAGTTTCTGCATACCGTATAGCGAGTAATTAGATATGCTAAATGGAAACCATGCATGGTATATTGAAGAGAGATGTGTAGCGAAAACAACTGCTATACATGTGATAGCCTGGAGCTGTAACACATGATTTTTATTTTCTTCTGGTTCTGTATTCCCGGCAGGTTTCATTTCGTACAAAGGTTTTCCATCCCAACATCAATAGCAATGGAAGCATTTGTCTCGACATTCTGAAAGAGCAGTGGAGCCCTGCTCTGACTATCTCAAAGGTATTACTAGTTTGTTCATACGTGGAATGACGTCTTCTTTTTGTATTTTTGTAATTATAATCCCATAACTTGTATATACTTATTTTTTTGGTGTTACTAACATACAAAACAGAACAATTGAGTTCCAATCCACCAAGTAGTCGGTAACTATGCTTGAAAACCATGAAATCTTCCTGTGTCATATGGGTTCCATAGCTACCTTGTTTACATATAAGCATCTTTCAAAGTGGAATATGACATTGATTCTTTTGGAAAATAATAATAATAATAATAAACTATCTATTTTGCAGGTTCTTCTGTCAATCTGCTCGTTGCTTACTGATCCAAACCCAGATGATCCTCTAGTGCCTGAGATCGCTCACATGTGCAAGACAGACAGAGTCAAGTACGAGACCACTGCTCGTTCTTGGACTCAGAAATATGCGATGGGTTAAAAGATTTGGTTCAAGCTGAAGGGACATTACGTGCTGTAGTCCTGCTAGTAAATAATAGAAACTTTATGCGGATCAGTATTAGTTGCCTTGGTTTCTAAGGTCATGTGGCAGTCATATGGTACTGTTACTAGGACATCATTAAGAAATTGGTTGTGGTAATCGAAAGCATGAAAGGAATTGGTTTTTACTTTTATCAAGCTCTTATAAATTCTATCTTTGATATCATTTTATTATCTTGTTTATTTATCTTTTTTTTTTAAGTTTTAGGTCATGCCCAACATTGGATTGATTGTCATTTGCAGCCACCAATAACACCAACTCAGGTTGGTTTATGGTTTAAATCATAGACATAATGTTTCCTATTTTTATTTTTATAGGAAAACAATGTTGCCATTTATATTTTTGTGTGGTGTGTCATGGAATTTTAAGCTTTTTCAAATTAAAAAAGATATTTGTGCCGTTTTTACCGAATTTCTTAATGAGACGATTGTAGCAAATAAAGAGATTAAATTTGTGTTAGTTGGATTTTGCTTCTCTAGCAATTTATCAAAAAACACAATAATGAAGGGAGAAGAAATTAAAAGAAAAAGAGAACAAAAAAGTTGAGGAAAAAGAACAGATAGAAAACTAAAAGCTAATGGGATTGGTCAATTCATGGTGAGGTAATATAATGTCGAGAAAAAAAGGTCTCATTCATATTTGCTGCCTTTTATACTATTTTCAACAGGAATCTTCTGGGATTCAATCACTTTTGGCATTCCTAAAATTATCGGATCAGTCCTTTGATTAGTTAGAAATCATCCTGGTGGTCATCTCCAGGTTACTTTCTTTTTGCAGATTCCTTTCTGGTGGCCACCTCTCTGGAGAGTGATTAATTTCCTCTTGTGTCGATTCTTTCCTTTTGGTCACCAGACTTTCCTTCTATGTGGAAATCCTCCTGTGTGTTTTCTCCGTGATTTACTCCCTTGGTGATCTACCTTTTTTTGGGGGTTGATTTTTTTTTTACTTTTTTTGTCATTGCCTCCAACGAGCCAAGTTTCCTTGGGGGCTGCTCTCTTGAAGTTACCTCTTTCCTTTTGGGAATTTCTTTCCTTCTAAAGATACTTTGCTCTGGATCTCATTTCTTCTATTATTTACTCCTCTTACTACTTAACTGTCCTTTTTGGCTCAGGCATTGGGGGCTAATTTCATTGGGAGCACTCCACTGGGCATCACCTCCCTTGGACTAATACACCTCTTGGGTACCAGCAACCTTCTTCACATAGGGCTCACTCTTGTAGGTTTTTTAAATTGGGCTCGACTCATAAGCCTAAGTTAGAATTTTTCCATAAACAATTGTCTCTTGTGTGCTCTTGGTTTGAGCAAAACTATGAATACAATTAAATTCTTTTGTAATTTTTTTGAAGTTTTCATATTCTGCTCTCTTGCAAAAATCCTTTGCAACATTTGTGCTCTTAAGCCCTCTTACAAAGAATGCAAATAAAATTCTCCAAGGAACCATTTGTGCAGCAAGAAATTTAAAATTAATGTAGTAGTGGCCGTTAGAGGGAAATTATTTTATTTTATTGTATTGTTTTTTACCTTCTAGTTGCTCTCCTGAGTTGTTATCTTTAAATGCATGAGGGTAACACCCTTTTACCTCCTGCAAGGGGCTTGCCAGCATCTATAACCAGTGGTGTCTCCAGCAGCCTTAAATATGGTCAGCTTTCATGGTGAGTGATATTATTCCCCTTATGGGAGAAACTTGTATTTCTTGTGAGACTCATGCAACTCCCATTGAAAATTAGTTGTGACATACATGTGTCTTTGCGAAGCCAACCCTATGCAAGTAATTTTTCCTATATGTTAACCACAATGGCAATGGATAACGAATTTTGACCCCTCATTGTGGCTTTTGGCAGTGGATTTGTTTTCATGGGGTCATTCTCTGTGAAGGGGTAGGTGGAATTTTGTCCTCCTTATGTGACCCAAATTTTATAGAACTCCTACAAACACAAGAAGTAATACCTACAGAAGATAAACCTTAATAAATGAAATAGGAGTAGACCTTACCTCGTCTGAGGGTTCCTCAAAGAAGATCTCCATTTTTATAAAGGTCCAAAATTATGTTCCTCTAGTTGAGAATTCACTACCCCTCTTAACTTCTACAGGTATGTCTTTGCCTCTATGCCCCCTGGACTAGTGTAAGTTCTTCATGTCGTTGTATTAGTTCCTCCAAGGGTTCTATGGGAGCCTCTTTGATATCAGACTTTCTAGGTTACTTTTGAAGTCCTCTTCTACTACCATCTTTGGAGAATCAGACAACTTCTCTATAGGGGACTTCTCCGCTATAGGTGACACATGCTCTGCTATAATTGGAGTGCCCTCTGAGTCTTTGAGGCCAGCATCATCAAGTACTCCTTGAGAAGGAACTGGAATAAAGCATGCACATTTTTCAAAGAAAGTTGCCATCTTGGGACTTCTTTCACATTACTTTCTTAGCCCTTTGGATGATCATTGGGGACCACATCCTCATCTGTCACCATAGGAGAACTAAAGTGCTCCTTTACAAGGGACTTTTTACTCAAGGGGATGTACATGTTTCATTGTTTAAACCTTTCCTCTAGTATTTTGACCCTCTATGGAAAATCCTAGGAACTCTATTACATGCCTCTCGTTAGCCACCAATTATTTCATGCACTTAATGAGTTCAAAATTTTGTATCAACTTTTGGTACCCTTCTTCTATTTTCCCCTAAGTTCTTTGTCATGCTTTTGCATCTCTATAGCCCACTTATTTAACTGGGAAATGGGACTTTCTTGGGGATGTTCATAGGACACATGCTCCAATTCCTCACAGGTGCCCCAAATTCGTAGATTGTGGCCTCCATTATAATTTTCACAGTATTCCTCTTGAGTATATTGGCCCACCAGTTCTTCAGACCAACCATAGTCTTGCAGCTCATAATAGTAATTTGCTTGGGGAGCTGGAGAGTAATACCCATTTTGCCCATACTCCTCATGTGTCATGGGGGCTTCCTTTCTATCTTTTTGGAATTGATGACCTCTCTTATAATTTTCATATTACTCCTTGTTAAACCATAGGTGGTTGACATTTGAATGCTCTTATGTTTTGATGATGAGCAAAACTTGGTTTGATACTTAACAATTCAAACAGTGTTTTTAAAGGCCTTACACGAGTAACAAAACATCTCACTCGAGTAATCAACATTACTAGAAAAGAGTGATTATCAGAGCTCACTCGAGTAACCTACATTTCCAGAAGACTAATCAAATTGCATCTCACTCGAGTAAGAACACACTCACTCATGTAACCAAGTCATCTAGCAACCTACGTAACAAGCTCACTCGAGTAAACATAACTTTCACTCTAGTAACCATTAAAGTCAGAAGGTTGATGCACTAGAGCCTTACTGGAGTACCCACATAGCCCACTCGAGAAACATGAAAAGTGCCCTGAAATCAGAGAATTAGATATCGCGGATTTGATATCAGAAACTCAAATCGGCTCAGCCGAGTAACCAAGTGTGCTCACTCGAGTAAGCCACACAAAGACAAAATTTTATACCTAGGACTAACACATACAAGGTTCAAATGCTCAAGGTACGGAGTGGTAAGATTTTTGGCTAACTTGAGTAACGTAAATATTTAACTCGAGTAAGCACTTGCCCAGAAATGAGTTCAAGGTCAACGAAGGTAGCTCACTCGAGTAATGATTTATCTCACTCAAGTAAAATAGAAGCTCACTTGAGTAACAGGTTTCTCCATTCGAGTAAAGATGTCTGACAGAGGATTAAATGCAAGGCATTTTTATCTCGCAACTCCTCTCTTTAATTCTCCAACAACTAGGAGGACTTGCAAACTATAAATAGCCTTAAAACACTTCAGATAAGCTAATGACAACAACTTGCAATCGTATTTCAACATTGAAAATCTCTCTCTAGCTTTCATTTACACATCATTAGAACCTCTCAAGAGTGACCTAGACTTGCAAATTTTTTGTAACGTGAGTGTTCAATTTAGATTTCTTTCTTCTTCATTAAAGTTATTGTTGTAGTTTTAAGGGAAGAGTTTCTTGTTTGTCTTGAAAAAAAAGAGTTGTATTGTGAAGAGGTTTAATCTTGCACCTATTGAAGCAAGAGGTTGTAATGGTTGCCTTCACCCCTTGAAGAAGTAAGACTTAAAGGATTCAAACTCTCAATAAGAAGCTTGAAGAGTGAATGTAGGCTAAAAAGGTTGAACCACTATAAATATTGGTTTTAATTTCCATATCCCTTATCTCTTTATATTTGTTATTTGTGTGAATTGGATTATTTTCTCTTGAGTTGCTCTTGCATATTTTGATAGTTTGTTTGTTGAAAAATTGTTCTTAAAACAAATTTTAAAATCTAGAAGCCCAATTCAACCACCCTCCTCTAGATTTTCATTTCAGGCCAACAATTGTTATTAGAGCTAGTTCTCTTGATTAAGGCTTAACAACCTGATGGATAAATATCCAAATGGAATTCGTGAGTGATATTGTTATATATGAGGGTTTGTCTATAAATCGAGCTCCTTTCTAATATTAGTGACTACTTGTATTGGAATACAAGGATGATGGTGTCATTGAAGTTGGAGAGCATAGACGTTTGGAAAATTGTGGAGGAATGTCCATTTATTCCTACCATAATTGTTGATGGCGAGAAGATGGAAAGCCAAAGGAAGAGTTGGACGAATGTGAAAAGAGGTTTGTCTCCTTCAATCACAAAATTATGCACATTCTCTTTTGTGCAGTAAATAAAGACCAATTCAACAAGGTGCAATATTGCCAAAATGCTCATAAAATTTTGCATCCATTTGAAGTCACATATGAAGGAACCAATTAAGTGAAGGAGAACAATGTGTCATTGCTTGTTCACAAATATGAACTATTCAAGATGAAGCCAAATGAATCCATTTAAAAGATGTTTGATAGATTCAACGACATTATCAACGGGCTCAAAGCTCTTCGGAAGACATACACACACTTCAAGCTAGTAAGGAAGATTTTGAGATCATTGCCAAAGGCTTGTGCACCCATCAAAAATGATATCCAAGAAGCTAAAGATCTCGCAATTATACCATTGGGGGATATCATAGGATCATTGCTTACTCATGAGATAACTATAAAAGAGGAAGAGATGGAAGAAAGCACTCAAAGCTTCAACCTCAAAAATAAAAAATTCAAGTGAAAGTGAGGATGAAGATGAAAATGAGGAAATTCCACTCCTTACTAGAAAGTTCAATAGATTTCTCAAGAATAAGAAATTCTCCAAAAGGCCATACAAGAATGAAGGCTTAAAAAAAGTCATCCAACAAGAAGGAGAATGAAATTATTTGCTGCAAAAAAGCCTGAACAAATCAAATTTGAATGTCTTCTTCTAAAGAAAGCCAACAAGAGATTAAAAAAGATGAGCAAATCAATGGTGGACACATGGAGTAAAAGTGATGATAGCTCCGATGATGATGAAGACGTTGAGGAGGTAGCCAAATTGTCACTACCATTTGCAACGAATTGAATGTCCTCTTTTGCGACGAAATGTTGACTGGTTGCAATTGTTGCAACAAAATTCCCGTTTTTGCGACGAATTTATTTGGTCGCAATTTCGTCTTTTTCTTGTGGTACGAAACAAACAACATACAAATAACTATAATTGATGTTTAATAATAACATAATTGGTAATTACATATACTCTACTTAGACATGTTTGCCATCTTTGGATATACTTACATATCTAAATAAGCATATAAATTAATCACAGTCATGTTCACGAATATAAAATAAATTGATCACCTGTGGTAATTTTAAATAACATGAACTTCAGTGTACCCACTACGTATATCATTATCGTAACTGAAATTTATTTAATTCAATATCCATAAACACTTTCTAATTTGGTCACTTTGTTGAATAAAAAATTGCTTTAATATAAATATCAAATTAAATAATAAACTTTTATTTTAATTCAAAGTACACAGTAAATGAAATATTCATGAAAGTCATTTAAACTACAACAGCGTGTATATATTTCATGTAAACAACACTACTCGGTTGCATCAGTGTAACCAATTCAGTGTTCAATTATTAAATTCATTATAAATATTGCAATGGCTACACATAGGGGTGGAAATGAGCCGAGCGGCTCGGAGCTCAGTTCGATAAAAGCTCATTCACAGATCGACTCGATAATAAATGAGTTGATCTTGAACAAAATTTTAATCTCGTTTTAATAAACGAGCCGAGCTTGATCACCCAAAAGTTCGACTCGAAAGCTCGCGAACAAACTCTTTTGTAGACTCGTGAACAAGCTCGTTTGTAGGCTCATATATATATATATGTGTGTGTGTGTGTGTGTGTGTGTGTGTGTGTGTGTGTGTATGTGCGTGTGTTAAAATAATTTATGAAAAGTATGTTTATATTTAGAATAGTATTTAATATTTGGGTCACATCAACAAAAGTTTAAATTTACACTAATTGACCATGTATATAAAAATCTAATTATGCTCGCATAAGATGATATAATATTAGATTGAACTTGTGAAACAAATTGAAACTTCTAATAGTTCTTGGTTCAATTACATGTTCAATATGATTTTATTAAACTAACTTAAATTTGATTATATTCTTTTTAGAGCTGTTTTCAAAGTTGAACTAGCAAATCTCGTCTACAAATTTATTTGAGTCTTTGTTGAGCCGAATTTGAAAAGCTGTGAACAAGGTTGTGAGCTCGCGAGTCTTATGAGGAGCCAAATTTGAACAAGATTTTGAGCTAGAGAGAGCTCGAACTCAAAAGATTTTAGACGAGTCGAACTTGAACACTCTAAACCTCAGCTCGGCTCGAATCCAACCCTAATGACACATACATGTATATGGAATGACTCAAGCCATTATCTTCAGTTTTAAACCCCTAATAGGCATACATTATTCAGTAGCAATTGGTGTGATGCAAATCTATCCTATTTAATTATTCTGGCCAGTTCACGTTATTCTCCCGTCAACTATCAAATGAAATCAAATAATCATCAAATTTTAACCACATACACTAAACATATAAGGGATTGTCTATACCAAAAATGAGATCCTACGTCGTTCAAATGAACTCTACGCACAGATTAAACTGTATTTACGCTAATTTAGCTACTGATCATTATACACATACGTAGCCCCTGCAATTTTGCATACACATTCTTGACACATAGATAAACAAATTTTATGTTTTACACTTTGGCTAAATCCGTTTCTAAATACTTCAAAACAGCAGCACAAGAACATATTAAAATCTAAATGTTAACAGCCTCATCTATCAGTTCATATGTCTACATGTTCAAATCGTGTTCCAATCTATATCAGACCTCTAAATACAT
>CAODLS010143832.1:0-14952 GCA_948243855.1 Flueggea neowawraea | reverse complement strand
CCCATTTGTTAAAACCCAACTTCATTCATTGGCAACTAGATCCTTGGTTTTATCTCTAAAGCCCTAACGTTTTCTTATCATTGAGTTTCTTGTGTTTAATTTCTTGATTGTTTTCATTTCCAAAACCCCAAAATCAACAATTGGATGTTTTTATTTGCTTTTATATTTTTATTTCTCGACCACAATTAGATACATTCCCTTGGATTCGATAACCCTAGGGATATTCCCAAGTTAAAACTGCGACGATCCTTGTGCACTTGCAAGGCATCATCAGTCTGCTCTGCATGTTTGTTTGCTTAGAATATTTTTGACGAATAATCTGTAGTTTGAATATTACATTATGCATGTCTGCTAATGATCTGTCTGTTTTGAATATTTTATACTATGTCCAGTAACCAATACTCTGATTAATATATATATATATATAATATATAATATATAATATATAATATACCCTGCAATAACTTCTGCAATTAAATATCTATTTTGCATGCTTGATTATTTATTAATGTATCTATTTAAGTTATTTTAAATATTATACTATGCCGTTTGCTAATTATATGTATGTTTTGTATATTTTGATAAGAGGATATGTTCTCTAAGTATTATATATTATGGTTAGTAATACTTCTGCTATTATTTGTTCATTTATGCAAGTTTGTTGTCTGTAAATAATTGTTTTAATTATTCTGGCTTGGGACACCTAGCTTCAAGATACATAGGATTTGGTATACCAATACTCTGTCAAGCCTCCAATTACCAAGGTAATATGGTGACCCGTGTGTAACTTGCAAACACACGTGATTTATGTCTAGTGGTATAGACCACATCTTTGATATCATCTAACTCTGTTTCTATCTACTTCTGGTCCCGAGTCTGATTCTGTTATGGTAGTGATATGATATGTTTTCAAATAATTATTTGATTATGTCTAATCTCTGCATTAATGAGTCTGTATTGTTGATCATATCCCCATAGTATATTGTACTGTAGTCTGGCAGGGTATATCTTGTTGGAGCCCATGGACTGCAATGCTGGCAGATGTACGCTGTGATTAGTTCTGTCTGTCTATTACAGCTTGGAGACTCTTAGGGTATTGTGTACTGATTTGGGCCCCTAAGGCTATCCGCTGTTTGGCCTTCCTGAGTTAGGTACTATTGGGACTCTTGAGGTTGCTAATCTGTTTGAGATCTGATATTGTCAATCCAGTTCCTATAATACGGGTGTATGATCAGTGATTATTAAATTTGTGCATTTATAAAAATGATAATAAGATTGACAGTGCATAAACTACTGCATAATCTTTATAACATGAATTTCTATTATTATATCTAGCTGATACTTATTATGCTCGATTGCATGTTGTTTGCTTGTTCTGCAAAATGTCTTCTGCATATATTTTCAACATAATATTAGTAAGCATGTGTTGTCTATTATATATGTTGATATTATTATTTAACATGACTGCCCGTTTTTTGTTATCTGTGCGAACCGTTTTCGAAATGAATTTCTGAAATTTTATCTACGTATATGACTGTATACTACTAGTATCTGATTATATATGTGCATGTGGTAATTTCTGAAAACGTTTTCAAAATGGTTTATGTGATGTCTCAGAGGCGATCTAGAGTGTTGTCCCTTTCTGAGTTTACTCACCCTCTCCTTTTTACATTTTTCAGGTTATCTTGACTTTTGCACTCAGTGAGGATAATTTGTTCAGCTGAGAGTACCCATTTGTTCAGGCCCAATTCGTATGATTATGTTAGTTGCTCCAGACCGATTATTAGTGGGTTTCTGGGTGTATAATGTTATGTATTGTATCTGATTTAGTAACAAATATTTATACTTATTTGATTTATATTGTATATTATGTTATAATTTATATTATTTTATTCTCTATAATTTTATAATTTATAGTAGGTTTGAAAATGTTGGTATATAAACTGGATAGAAGTTTTGTTTTTCCAAGGCTTGTGCGAGGCTCGGTTCATCTCCTACGCCGGTCATAGTCTGATTTCGGCTGATGACACATTGCGTTTAGGAAGAAGGTTTGGAAGCCATTGGAGATTGTTGGGGAAAGGAAATCACAGGAGCTTGATTGGGAGCTTGCGAAGTCAAGAACAAGGTAGAACAGTGATTGAAGCAAGACAATGGGTAGGTGAAGAAGTAAATGAGCAGTAGCAGCCTATTTATAGGAGTAAAAAAC
Organism: Flueggea neowawraea; assembly: GCA_948243855.1. Lineage (NCBI taxonomy): Eukaryota > Viridiplantae > Streptophyta > Magnoliopsida > Malpighiales > Phyllanthaceae > Flueggea > Flueggea neowawraea. The sequence continues at coordinate 12,746 of CAODLS010143832.1, read as the reverse complement.
CCTAGCAATGATGCTAAACAAAGGTAAACAAGCGACTCGTCAGTCGAGTCCCTTCGATTCACTCGACGAGTCTTTTCATGTGTGGCATATGTTAGGCACATTTAATGAGTTGGACACGTGTCATGACCAGGCAACGCCGTCACTACAAAAATTAATGAAAAAGAATCTATGCAAGTGGAAGGTGAAAGGATAGATGTGACACATCTCTCAAACATTGGGAACACGCGAGTGAAAAGAACCTCAGACGAACTAAGAGTTAGTATGCGGGCAATCAATCCAAACCCAAGATTATATTTATAAGGAAAATTGCAATACCGGGCCTACTCCAAAAAGGGGAAACCTCAGGGACAACCACAACGGTAAATATGTGTTATCCGAAGAAGAAGCCCATCATGGGAAGTTGGATACACCCATAACCCTGACAATTACAAAAGAATGTGGAAACTGTGGTTATCCCATGTGGCCTCAGGATGTGGGGTGAAAATTTTGGAGAATACCTATTGGGATTTTCAATATAAATATGCGAAGAAAGGACTAAGAAGGACACATCAAATACCAGAAACTCTTGCAATTCGTTTTGCCGCATGTTTACTTAGTTTCCAGTTATTTGCTTTCAGTTCATTGTATTTAATTTTCAATAATTCATCTTTTTGCTGAGAAGCATGCCAGATTTCAAGAATTCTCCTACCGAACGAGTAAGCATTTAGGACTTTGTTATTTCAATTTATGGTATTTATACGCTTCTCATTTATTCTGCATTCTGTTTCTCAAAGTTTACTTTGTTTCATGTTTATTTACCTTTTTTATTACGTCCAAATAGTGGTTCTCGGTTCCTGTAGCTTTACCTCTTCATTTCTATTTAGCATCTATTTCATTTTCACTTCCTCGCATTTAAAGTCCTAGACTACTAGACATCAACGAACCCCTTTATTTACATTGTGCAGTCACTTTAGTTTACTTTTATTCCAAAAAATTCGTGTTGCAATTTCGAGCATGTTCCCGACGAAATTTCCCCCAACACTCATCTTGTTAATTTCCGAGTCATTGACAAATGGAGGCTTGTTCAAATGATATTCACTCCCTTTTTTAACGTGTCTCGTACTCTTGATCATTATGGTAAAGTTATGTGTTGGTAAGTGATAATAATTATTTGTTGATTGATTTTGATTTTTATTTTTATTTTTGACTAACATTTCAGATATCATATTCTATATATCAACTAAATTACAAACTTTGTGACATTGTATGTTTATCCGTCTATGTCCATTTTGGAATCAATCAAACCAGATATGAATGCCTTTGTCTAGTGATTCATCATGGATGGTTAAAGGATCTGATTTTGAAGTTTTTCCATTTACATGTTCAACTGTGTCTCAAATACGTCATAGAGATTGTGATTTAGTTATATATAATTTTTATAAAGACTGATTTGATCCTAATCATAGTCATGATCTTAATTTGACTTGCTGTAAAAAACTTGAAAGTCATGGAGATGCTCTTGGCATAGTTTAACTACATAATTTTTCTTTAAACACATCAACGTTGTCTTAGAAATTAAATTATATCTTGCAAATTAATTCTAGAACTTCACTATATACTAAAGGCAATTTACAGATTCATTGCAATTTGTACTGAACAAATTAATTTTTTAAAAGGTGACATTTGCTAAAATCTTAAAGCTTTTGTTGTTGTTATTTATTTCTCTAGCAACTCTTACTTTGACACCAACACTTGCTTAACCATACCAAAAAAGCATTTCATTAAGTAATTGACAGTCAACTAATAATAATTGTAATACCCCGTCTAATTTTGTTGTTTTTCGAATGCATCGAAATTCTTATTCCCCTCTAATTCTAATTTGGTTCCAATTTATTGCCAAACATCTGTTTATTGCACATAAAGGATTTCGCTCTTTTTATAATTATTCTTATTTCTTATTCCTTTCTAATTTCAATTTGATTCCAACTTATTCCAATTTATTCTAATTACGTAGAACTTGGTATTTGCATCCCACTCTAATTTGATTGCGTCTCATATGTAATGCCCATTCCATTCTTGTTGTTTTTCAAAAAAAAAAACGAACAAACAAACCCAGGGAAAAAAAAGAGAGAGAGAGAGCACCAAACGGTGCATTTTGGATGCGATATTTTTGGTGCCTTCTTAGAACAAACCCGATGCCTTTTGTCACGGAGTCAGAGTTTTAGCGCAAGGACTTCACCCATGCGGCACTCCAGAACTCACGCATACCCGAGTTTCAGTCTTTATATGTATTCGATGCTCACTGGTTTTGCCCTCTTATGGGCTCATCAGGGGAGCGAGGACAGGTGTCAACCAGTGTGGTGCCTAGATGGCATGTATATCCGTCATAGTCAAGTCTCATACCAGCGACAAGCTCCCCAAACTCAATTGGATCGGCATGCCTTACTTAAGACAGACGCAATACCTATGAGATGTACCCCACACTTTCCGCTGCCCCGCAACCCACACTTTAGCTCATCAATAAGCATATCGCACATCCTGCGTGTCACGATAGTTGGTCCGTGACATTCTCCCCCACTCAATTCATGCACGCCCTCGTGCATGAGGGGAACTCTTTCCCATCCTTCAAAGATTGTCCCAGATTAATGTGCAATCACCTTGCCTACTCGTCTCTTGAGAGAGCCACATAAGCCAGACCCCACTTAACTTTGGGCGTGCACCGCTTGGTGCAATATCGCTACAGCTTCCCGCCTACTCATCCTCATCTTCGAAAGGACCCAATTGCGAACACCCTATCCGCTCAAAGGGTGCGAGCATCACTCGAGCTCATCCACGCCTCCTATCGGACTTGCCAGCTTGGTAAAGAGCACTTGGCAAACTACGCAGCGTGCACACTTCGGGCTCTGATACCACTTGTCACGGGGTCATAGTTTTAGTGTAGGGACTTCACTTGTGCGGCACCCTAGGACTCACGCATACCCGATATTCAGCTTTTATCAGTCTCCAATGCTCACTGGTTTCACCTTCCCATGGGCTCATCAGATGAGCGGGGGCAGCTCCCGACCAATGTGGTGCCAAGATGGCACGCATATCTGTCATAATCAAGTCCTAGACCAGCGATAAGCTCCCTAAACTCAATTGGGTCGACATGCCTTACTCAAGACAGGCGCAACACCTACAACACACTTTTCGCTGCCCCACAACCCACACTTTAGCTCATCAGTAAGCATCTCGCACATCCTACGTGTCACGACAGTTGGTCCATGACACTTTATTTCTTCTTTTTTCACTTCCAACACATTCACACTCACTCTCATCCTTTCTAATTCATTTTCTCTCTCTTCTTTGCATCAAATCAAGGTAAATATCTCACCTCTTCTCTTTTCTTCTTTATTTCTCACGAAAAAATAAATGGGTTTTGTTGGGTTTGAATGGGTGACGGTTTTGGAGGTTAGGATTTGGCTTGGATTCTTGTTTTTGATGAATTGGTGATGGATTTTAATGTATTATGATAGGTTAAGTATAGGAGAGGTATGGGTGTTGTTTAGTTGTATGAAAATTGCATTTTTGGTTGGGTTTATAAGTTTGTCTGAATTTTTGGATGAATATTGGAGTGGATTTATGATGAATTTGAGTTTGTTCTTGATTGATTTTGGTGGAATAAACATAGATTTAAATGGGTTTGTGATTGATTTTGAAGATTGAATGAAATTGATGTAGTTGGGGTTTTCAATTGGAAAAATAAATTTGAATTTTTGTTGATTTATTGATTATTTGGTGAAATTAATGAATTATTTTTATGAATAAAATGATTTGGTGATGATTTAAGTGATTCAGAATAATGGGTGTCGGTTTGCACGGATTTTGTGGCGTTTGTGAAAATAGAAATAGGACTGTTTTGTAATTTTTAAGAAGTTTGGGACTGATTTGTAATTTTTAAAAATTTTGGGGCTAATATATGATTTGTCGAGGTTTTAGGGACTAAAGTATAATTTGAAGAAAATAGAGGAACCAAACTATAATTTTACATTTATGTTCGGATTTCAACAAGAGTGTTAGATATTCATTCGCAATAAGATTTTCAATGTCAATTTGGGTTTGGGACATTCATTTGCATCTAATATATTTCAAGTATTGTCACAGTCATTACGTCTGATTCTGTTGCAAATAAATTATGTTTTCAGCTCTATTTGATTTTCGAGATAACTAGTCATTCACCGATAGTCCGAGATTGGGATTATTTGGCTCAGCGTTTAGGTGAGTGCGATGACAGCTTCAGATACATAGGTGGTGTCTTTTGAAACTGTATATTTTTTGTTGTGCTCCGCCGTTTGCATGAAATCTGAACTAATTAAAGGATGAGAAATCTTAAAATATGACTTACGTAAAATCTCTACTATAAAAATCTGTTTTTGGAAATCTTTATGTTTTCTAAAAATGAATATTCTGTTTCGAAATAAGTATATTTTATGTACTGAGTATTTCGATTCTGATACTTATTATATTTTCTTTATTAAATATTATGCTTTGGAATAATAATATATTTTTATTAAACTATTTGTCTGATCTGCATGCGTGTCTGCTATTATCATTTATTTATATAAATCTGATATGAGACACCTAGTTACGGGGTACTTAACCTTTGGTATACCAATACCCTGTCAAGGCCTTTGTTACCAGGGTAACATGGTGACTGTGTGTCCAGCCAAACGCACGTACTCTGTCTAAATATGTCTGGTGGCATAGACCACACCTCTAATATTTGTATGTTTTTTGTCCCATTACCTGGCTCTGTTATATATTTATATTTTTTGATATTATTTAATATGTCTGATTGCATGTTGTCTGCTTTGTTTGCGAACGATTTCGAAATGATTTTCGGAAATATTATTACATATGTAGAGTTTATATGTATATATGTGTATATCTGCATGTGATATTTTCCAACTGTTTTCAAAACAGTTTATGTGATATCCTAAAGACGATCTGGAGTGTCGTCTCTTACTGAGTTTTTTCACCCCCTCCCTTTAACATTTTTCAAGTTATTCAGCATTTATCTTAACAGATCTTCGACGCTCAATGAGACACTTAGTTTAGCAGTCAGTACCCTTTTGATCGGGCCTATACCGGGTTTCTTATGGGTTATGTTGTATAAGTATATTTTGCCTATTTGGATTTAACTTATTAATATTTTCACCCATATTCTGGGATATTTAAAATTATATTTTTAGTATATTAGTCTTTTATTTAAAATGTATATTTCGCTATATATACTTATTGCTAAACTGATTAATGAATGTTTTAAATGAATAAGTTGGATAAAATATCTGATTTTTCGAGACTTGTGTGAGATGGGTTGAGCCTCCGGTTTGGTGAGCCTCGTACGCCGGTCATGGTCCGATCTTATGTCGTGACAATAATAATGACCAAATTTGTATAAAGTTGAAACTAAAGGACCACAAATTAAAACAAAATTGAGTAAAAACACCAGATAATTTATAAATGTTGAGCTAGTCATCCATATACATGTGGCGTTTGTTGTTTAGCCCATTCGGAGCATAAAACTAGTTCAACGTTAATAAAAGGATAGGTGATCCAAACATGCAGAACAAAATTAAGTATGAATTTAGGCTTAGCATGAACCTGTTATTTTAATTAGTAAGATGATTTAGAATATAGAGTTTAAGTTCAATTTGGGTTCTATATGCGAAAGGAAATTCTTGCTTTAATTGGTAAGTGCATTGCTTGTTTTATTTTGTTTGCGCATAAAATAACCATTTCTATACGTTTAACAACCTTTTATTATTGAATTATATCATATTCCCATCATATTCATAATAGTTTATTGAAATGCTTATCTTTCTCGATATCGGATCATTAATGCTTAAGGTTAATTAAAAACAAGAATCAAATATATTAGCATTTTTTTGTATTTTTCTTCAACAATTTAGTACTTAAATAGACAGGTTGATTGTGATGTAGTATAATATCAAACAAATCAAGTGATATAAATAACATTGAACGACTTTTTTTATTCATGTAACTTTCAGTGCATTATTTTGCTACTTTGCTCAAGACAAAACCAAATAATTTAGCGCAGAGTGAAGTAGCTTTCTTTTATGGCAGACATTTGGTAGAGCTCTTATAACTCCTTAAACATTAATGGACTCAATTAGTATAACTTTTTGGTTGATTAAAGATATCCCGATCTCCAAAAATTTCTATTTAAATGATTGTATTATTTATTTAAAACAATCTCTTTTAGAGATTAATAATTTTTTTAAAAAATATTAATGAGCTTGTAGCTCAACTGAGCGCTAAGAAATAGAGGGTTTAACTCCCGATAGCAAAAAAAAAAAATGTCTTATTAAAAAATTATTTTCTTTAAATGATGTGGTAAGGGTCAATATGTATGACACTGAAAGAGCAACTAATTGATTTATTAAAACAAATTATATTTCGTGTGATTGATATCTGGATATGATACTGATGAATTACATTTGAAGAAGTTATCTCGTCATTTGATTAAGGGTGAAAACTTTCAATTTGCTTAATTATTGGCCTCCACAATTTCCTTTTTTTATCATCAAAATAGTGGTCAATCGATCGAAGGGTACCGAGTCGCAATTACCACCACAGGTATAAAGATAATTCTACAAATTAAGAGTACAATTACAAATGCAACCAAGTAAAAAAAGCACCTCTGAACACTTTATATACATTCATGCCGGAGTAAGCAAAATCCTTGTATTTACAATGAATAAAGAAACCACATTTATGAAACAAAGTGTATACTATATCTTCTCAGAAAGTTGAAATTAAATTTTCAAAGACTCTCTGGTTGCGAGTCTTACAAATTTCCCATGCAATGATTTTGTCCAATAAGTTTTCGGCAAAACTTCCTCTGTTAAGCTTTTCCACTGTTGGAAAAAAGAGATAGTAAAGCACAACATGACCCAATGAAAACCAACTTGCTGGAGCACTTTATTACAAACCTGGGAGGCGAAGTAGCAGTGTAACAAATTCTGATCTTCAGTTTCCAAACAATTGCAATGAGGGCAGCTAGTATCATTTCCGAAATTATACCACGCCGAACAAGAAATTCTTTGCTTGGTAGCCAATTAAGGAGAGCACAATTTCCTTGTTTTTTTTTTCTTTTTGACGTCTTTTTACTTCAATTTTTGGACACTGATATTTTTTGTTTGAAAATAAAAAAGCAAATAATATATAGCGAAAATAAAATATTTGAATAGTCAAAGAATAAGGAAATGATGCGACATTTTTGTAGCTCTTTTATTCATTTAACAAACAAGAGCAATATATATATATATATATATATTAATGAGGGACAACACTCTAGATTACCTCTAGGACATCACATAAACTATTTTAAAAATGTTTTCGGAAAATATTATATGCACGTATATATTCATATGCTAATAATATACACTCATACACGTAGATAGTAATTCAGAAATTCGTTTTGAAAACATTTCGCAAACAAAATAGACAACACACAGTTAAGCATAATAATAATTAATTATTATTTATACAGAGTATAGGTACACAGACATATTTTATAGTTAAAAGAGAATAATTCATAATTTGTATTTTCGAAATAATTCATAGATTCTTTAAAACCCGATACAACCATGTAATGCAATGCTACTCTCAAAGCCATGTCTACAAACACTTCCCGACTCGTCTCTTACTTCACTCGCATTAGATTCATTCGTTCTTTCAAGTCAATCATCAGCGTATCCGCATGTTTAGCTCTCTCTACTTCTCTTTTCCTGATCCTTTCCATTTCACGTTACCCACCAAGTACTGATCTTGATCAACCATTGAAGCTTCCAACTTTATCGTCAGTTTCTCATGAAAATGGCAACCCAGTTCTTGTTTCTAAATCTTCTCAGAGCCCTTTTCGTCATTCTGCTCAAGTTGGTTCCTTGAAGCAGATTGGAGATGTTGTTGTTGACACTAAGCAAATTTCAAGTCGTCATGTGGGTTCAAACGGTATGCTAACTAGTGCACTCACAGGAAAAATTATTATTGTCCCTGCTTTCTCAGCTGCGAAAATAAAATCGTAGCAGAGTGTGCCTTTTTCGCCACGATTTTTCAAATTGTAGATATTGAAAATTTTAGCCGTTGACTTTTTAGTCGGGAAAAGGTATCAGCTCCCATTTTAATGTGCTTTTTCTTCATGTGGTCTTGAAACTATTGGTGAATTAAACTTTTTGTCTTACATAATATAGCAGAAGCTTTAACATTGATCATTTGGAGAATCAAAATTCGAATGGAGGATCTTCTTCGCGTCGTTATTGTGTTGTGTTGTGTTGATGTCAAATGACAATTTCCAGTTTTTGGACTTGAATGTCCTTCCTTTTTATCAAGTCAATTATTAAAAATCTTACTTTTTTCAGTTGGAGTTAGAACCAAGGTTAGTAAAAGGAATCAAAGTTCCGGTTTCTATGATCTCACTTTGTATTACCATTATTGTCGTCCTCTGAACTGAAATATGATATGAAATGAAGCTGCCCTGCTCTTGTGCCAAAAAACTGAAGCATTAATTCTTATATAATATTCCTTAAATCATTAACTAGTTTAAATTTGCTGTAAATGAGGCCTGATTTGCATCTTTCAATTATAATTGAATTGATTCAGAGGTTTGAAATGATATTATTACATCTTCAGGAGAATCAAAACATCAAATTTTTTATTTGGTTCTCTGATATTAATTTCTGACAGTTATCATGAGCATGAGGAGTTAAATTGTTTGGTTGTTGAATTGTTTGCTCAGGATTCTCTGTAAGGAGCAAAGTGTTCCACAACGAAGACATCTTCATTGAAGACTACAAGGAAATGAAAAAGCGCTTCAAGATTTATGTTTACCCTCACAAGCGAAGCGATCGATTCGCTACATCATTGTTGCCTGCCAAGTCCGAACCCGGAGGAAACTACGCCAGTGAAGCTTACTTCAAGCAAGTACTCATGCAAAGCCATTTCATCACAAAAGACCCAGCTAAAGCCGACCTGTTTTTCCTGCCGTTCTCGATTGCAAGTCTCCGACACGATCCTCGGATCGGTGTCGGAGGTATCCAAGATTTCGTCAAAAGTTACATCTCTGGAATAGCTCTGCAGTACGATTACTGGAATCGGACTGGTGGAGCTGATCATTTCTATGTTGCTTGTCATTCCGTCGGCAGATCAGCGATGGCGAAAACGACAGCGGTGATGTTTAATGCCATTCAAGTTGTTTGCTCTTCGAGCTACTTCCTCACCGGATACCTTCCTCACAAGGACGCGTGTATGCCTCAGATATGGCCAAGACGTGGAAATCCTGATGTGGCTTCTTCAGTAAGGTCAGTCAAAGTAAAACTATTTATAAAACGAATTCATCTTACATATAAACTGATCGAATTCAAACTAAATTACAACAGAATGAGACTGATTGAACAATCAGAAACGATGATATAAATCTTGAATCTTGATCCAATTAAAACATTACTCTTTTTATGTTTAGTGGATTTGAGTTTTATAATCTCTAGAACTAATTCTGTATTTTAATCTTGGGCTAAAATAGATAGGTTGTGGCTTAATTTTAGTCGGTTTTCGATATAGTCCCCAAATTTTAAAATTTTTTTTCTTAAACTTTAATTTTGCATTCAATTATTTATTAGCATTAGTACGAGTAACGATAGTTTACCAATTAATGTCTGTTTTTACTGACCATAAGTTGTAGTTCAGTTGGTAACACCCACCAAACACACCATCAACGGAAGAGATGAAGAGTTGAGTTTTGACTGTGATTAGGTTTCAAACGGGATTGCCCTAAAATCGTGAAGACGAATTTTTTCAAAAAAAAAAAAGTTCACTTATATTGAGTTGGAGAGAATTTTATGAAATAAATGTCTAGATAAATAGTTATTTGTTGAATGAATAACCTTAATTTGTTGATGTGTCACATCACCATTTCGTTAATAATTTTACTGAAATGTTAGCATAAATGATCAATTGGGATACAATATCAGAAGTCTAGACATTAAGAACTTAAATTAAACGATAATCCCCTTCGAACTTCTCTCGATGACATTGCAACTGCAATGCCATTTCAGTGTTAATTTCGTCTAACTCCAGTTTCCAGACTGAATTCAGGAAGAAGCTCGCATTTTTTGCTGGATCAGACAATTCCCAAGTCCGCGAAAGCCTTATCCAAATCTGGAGCAACGACACAGACATTTACGCTCGTTTTGGCAAACTCAAAACATCCTACGGCGACGCACTTCTAGGAAGCAAGTTCTGCCTCCACGTAAAAGGCTTCGAAGTAAACACAGCTCGAGTTGCAGACTCGATCTATTACGGGTGCGTTCCGGTCATCATTGCCGACCACTACGAATTGCCTTTTGTAGATATTCTAGACTGGAAGAGCTTCTCGGTTGTGGTGTCGGCTGTAGATATTCCGTCGCTAAAAAAGATTCTTCAAGAAATAAGCTATGATCAGTACTTGGTGATGCAGAGAAATGTGTTGAAGGTTCGGAAACATTTTCAGTGGAATCTTCCTCCTGTTGATTATGATACGTTTTACATGGTTATGTATGAATTGTGGCTTCGTCGGAGTTCTATTAAAATTAACTAACTGGATGATTCTGTAAAATCTGTATTTAGAAACTGAATTTGATTTTTCATTGTTCTGCTGTTACATGTTTTGAGCGTTCATTTTATATTTTTTGTTGATCAAAAAAATTTATCATTTGTATATGTTTATGTAATTTGGTGCTGATATATTTTTTTTTACTAGCAACTGTTTATATTTTTCTTTATCGTGAGCAATTGTTTATATCACTTAATAAATTCATAATGATATAAGAGTTCACATGTAGCTAGCATACTTTTTGAATTAATATGGTTGGTGGAAGGCATGTAATTATTTGTTAAATTGTTTGTTGTCATTATTTGTTTCAATTTGTTAATACATGAAATAATATAAAAAAATTATTTTAATAAAATATTCCTTTAACAACAAATGCAAGTAGAACACTATGTAGTTTTATCCTTTTGTTTTAATAAGTGTTTTATCCATGAAAATGATACATTATTTTAAAAATGTACTCTATCTATCCGAAAAGATTGTCACATTACATCCGGTGTCAGTTTTTACAATTAACGATTAACTTGTGACTGAGCATATTTAAAAATAACTCTTTTGTCACGGAGTGCAATATAATTTCTAAAATCCCGCAATATTTATACCTTCTCTTTCTCCTTTTCTCTCTCCATTTCCCTCTCAACTTGTTTCCTATCTCTCCTCTCAACTTAAATTTCAGTTTCTCTCATCTTTTCTCTCTCTCTCTCCTCGACCTCTCTCTCTCATGTCTCTTTACTCTCTCGCTCTCCTCTCTATCAACAAACCTTAAATGCTTTGTTTCTTTTTTCTCTCTCCCTCACCAGTATCATTTCTTCTTTGTCGCAATTTCTGTTATTCCTTCGCGAGACGACAAAGTCGATGCAAGGACGAGGTTGATTGACTCCATGCGAAGCGGCACAATGTCGCGAAAGGCAAAGACAATGCAAGGACAAGGTGGTGGCGCGAAGTCAAGCATCGAGAAAGGCAATGGGAAGATGAAACGGTAGCAAAGATGCAAAATCACAATGACGAGAAGGAGGTTCATTCGAGGCCATGATGTTTTTGTTCAGAGCTAAGGTAGAGAGAAGCAGTGCGTATAATGGATGTTGATAGAGGTGGCAGCTAGGGTTTCTCTAGTTGCAATCAGATGTATGAAAGACATGTTATGTTCTAAAATTAATTAAAAATTTTCAATGTACACATTTTGTTATCATTTTGTACTCATTTTTTGTAAGCAATTTGTTAGTATAATTAACAAGTTTGAATAACTTGCACTCATTATGTAAGTGTTTATTTGTAAATGTACTCATAATTTTACTGAATAATGAAAGAAATACACGAGGTTGATTCCTGACTCAATCCAAGTCTTCGTCCACTACCTAAGTCTCACCACTTAGGATTTCCACTATAAAGGTGATTGATTTCGGCTCAATCCAACAAGACCAATACATGAGGTTGATTCCCGACTCAACACCTCCAAGGCCTACACAATGTTGTTTTCCTTATGTTCACAACAAACCTCTACAATGTTATTTTCTATTGACTTACAACAAACCTTTCTCACACTCTCAAAGTGTATATAAACTATTTACAACAGATGAAACTCTATGCTAGAGTTGGATATTTGAGTTTGATGCTTGAACTTTGATTTCTAACTTGATTTGGTGTTCTTGATGGTTGACATTGATAGGAAATTTGGCACAATGAATTCTAATGTTGTTCAACAAGTTCTCAGCCTTCTTTTGATGTATTTATAGCATTCTCATGCCATATGACCGTTGCCTTGAAGAAACTAGCCGTTGGAGTTCATTTAATGCAATTGCAGCTTTCTGGATCCTTAACAACGTACGTTGCAATTCATAAGACGTACGTTGCAATTCATAAGACGTACGTTGATCATGCTAAGTTTCAGTTAACGTACGTTGCAATATTCATGACGTATGTTGATGATGTAGTCGGCTTCCCAGATAACGTACGTTGTATTTCCTCTACATACGTTGTGCATTTTTACTACTTACATTGTGCATTTTTACTACGTACATTGTGAATGTATAACGTACCTTATTCTTGGTCTGGAACAATCCAGTAGCCTTTATTTTCTGCCCGAGCCACATCTACGTACGTTGTTGTCTAATAACGTACG
>CAODLS010143793.1:0-11851 GCA_948243855.1 Flueggea neowawraea | reverse complement strand
ACGGATCTGCGTGCCATCTAGGCACCACACTGGTCGGGAGCTGTCCCCGCTCCCCTGATGAGCCCATGGGAGGGCGAAACCAGTAAGCATCGGAGACGGAGAAAGGCTGAACCTCGGGTATGCGTGAGTCCCGGGGTGCCGCACGGGGTGAAGTCCCTGCGCTAAAACTCTAAGCCCGTGACAAGTGGTATCAGAGCCCGAAGTGTGCACGCTGCGAAGTTTGCCGAGCGCTCCGACCAAGCTGGCGAGTGAGCTAGAGTGATGCTCGCACCTGGGTGGGGTGTTCGCAGTTGGGTCCTCGAGGAGATGAGGACGAGTAGGCAGGAAGCTGCAGCGATACTACGCCGAGCGCTCGAGTCCACGTGGTGCGCCCCCAAAGAGATGTGGGGTATGGCGCACGTAGCTCTCCTTGAAGATGGAGACGAGTAAAGGCAGGGTGGTCGCACACTGATCCGGGACAATCTTTGAAGGGTGGCTAAGAGTTCCCCTCATGCACGGGGCGTGCATGAATTGAGTGGGGGAGAATGTCACAACCGAACTGTCGTGACGACGCAGGATGCGCGAGATGCTTTCTGGTGGATGAAAGTCTGGGTTGCGGGGCAGCGGAAGGTGTGAGTACGTGTCGTAGGTGTTGCGCCTGTCTTGAGTTAGGCATGCCGACCCAATTGAGTTTGAGGAGCTTGTCTTTGGTCTGGGACTTGACTATGACGGATCTGTGTGCCATCTAGGCACCACACTGGTCGGGAGCTGTCACCGCTCCCCTGATGAGCCCATGGAAGGGCGAAACCAGTAAGCATCGGAGACGGAGAAAGGCTGAACCTCGGGTATGCGTGAGTCTTGGGGTGCCGTACGGGTGAAGTCCCTGCGCTAAAACTCTAAGCCCGTGACACAGGTCATTGGTTGAACCTGAACCCGAATTAATGTGTATTAATTAGGGAGGTTATCAATTGGTTTAATATAACCGGTTCTATTAGGGTTTTGGTTTGGGTTCCTAATTTATTTAGGAGAAAGACTTCTTAATTAGTTAACATCCTAATTAGGAAGAAGTCCAAAATAGTTGGGAAAAAGACTTCCCGATTAGTCATGAAGAAACCCTAATCAGGTAGTATAGATACTGGCTAGGTAGAAAACCTTAATAGATAAGTTGAGACTCACAAAAAGAGAGAAACACTCTCTCCCTCCCCCTCTAGCCGCTGGCCTTTGTAGGCTAATGGAGGAAGAAATTTGTTCTTCCTATCACATAACAAATAGATCATTATGTGGCTTTGGGTTGCGGATACATACCTCGTTCTCGACGTTAATCCGTCTATGGTTCAAGGCGACTAGCAACGAGTTATCATATGCATCCACTCGTGTTCTTCGGCTATGTGTATCGAGATAGGATCTCGATCCATCTATTTAATTATTCGTTAATTGTTTATTATTATATTATATGCAGATGCTTTCATTGGTATTAGAGATGGGTTGTTTTTTTTATTTGTTCATAGACCATTGCTGGTCATACAACCTAGATGCCGAAATTGATTAGTTCTATATGAAAATTTTGTTACTTTCATGCACTTTTCGATTGAATTTCGATTCGATTGTCCAGAGAGGCTACATAAAAACTTTGGAATTTTGTAATTTTGACCCACCAATGAACTTAGCACCCTCGAAAACATAAAATCGGTCCAAGATGCCACGCGTCGAAGACTGCTGCTGATAGCCGCAGGGAAGGAGGCGCTTTGATGCCACCCGCCGGTATTGGATAAATGACGACAAATGTGCTTCTCTTGCATGTGATGTGTTAAGGCTGATGTGGCATGATCTGATTCGTCCACACATAATCCTCCACTTGTCAAGTTGACTGCTGAAGTTGACCTTTCATGTGATGACACATGTACCAACCAGGAGCAGACACGTGGCGACAGGGAAGGGGGCGTAGCAGTGAGTTGCTCTGCCCCGTTCGTGGAAGCGCGTCGGTGGGTGAAGCCGACTCTGACCACCATTTTTTTTTATTTTTGTGCATAATGTGTTTTAAAATTTTCTAGATTTTCTGAAATATTTTTAATAATTTTTTTGAGTTCCTTAAATATTTTTCGTGAATTTTTGGATAAAGAAAATTGTTTGAAAATTTTATAAATTATGTTTTTTTGCCAAAAGACAATTTCTTAAATCTATTTTGAAATCATTATGTGCAATTATGGTTCCCATTTAGTAAATCGAGATTATTTTTTTGATCACGAATAATACATGTGTATTGCCTAATCTACTTGTAACAGTTACAAGGTTCGAGATAGTTGAGTATTCATCGAGATTAAAGGTTAAATGGGAAAAAAAACCATAATTCACTAAAATGAATGTGAAAATGAGATTTTTTGTGTGAATCCCAAATTACGATATAGTGTTGTTGATTTATTCAACATATTATTAAGATGCACAATACTTGGTGAATTAGGGATGGTGGTCTTAAGGAAAATAAATAGCATGAGTTGCATGTGGTGAAGATTTGTTCGCTTCATCTGAATAACCGAGTTGGTGTATCAAACTAAGAATTCCATGAAGACATGATCATTGCAATACTTTCATGAAACCCTTATGGAATTTAGAGTGAGAAGGGACTTGAGAAAGATATGTTCTACTTGCCCTATAACCTTGGGGAAATATCACAGTGCCTAATGTATTATTGTTGACATGATTGTTTATGTGTTGGAATTCCCGATGAGCTAAGGTGATTAACTGAGGAATCCACTCCTGAATATTGGATAGGCTTTCAATATGTGTATCATTGGTCGTTGAGGCGTGGGTGCCCTAATTATCTAGCATTACTTCTTTGTAAGGTAAGCTGTCCTTTATTGACTGAGCGTTGACAAAGTAGTTAATTGTTTGGATTACATGTTGGTTTAATAAATAATGTGTGATATTTATTACTGTAGCATTTATTTTCATTTATTTGCTACAATATTATTTGTTAATTTATTGGCTAGTTATTAAGATGTTTGACTTAATAATTATGATAACCAATATGAGTTAGACATAGTCATGATGACTTTAAAATGAGCCAAACAATCTTGGAGAATTTACTATCCATAAGTTAACTCTAGCTTAGTTAATTATTATGTGGAGATGGTGACATAAGCGTATTGTTTATTCGATTCGAAGCTTAATAAGAGACTTAGTTAGATTAATTTAGTGGATAGTAAATCAAGTGTGTTGTTGCATTTCCTTGTTTGTATGCAACTATATATATGTGTGCTTTATTATTGTCTTTGTTGTGCAATAATTACAAATGCTTCCAAAATTCAATTGATGCAAGAGCTAGACAAAGACGTTAAGCTCGTGTGACAGCAATAAAAAATTCTGGAATGTATATTCCAATGTATACAAAAAGAGCTAGGAGTTGTTGACACCTTGAATTATGGTTGTAGCCAAATTCGAGAAGGTGATAAATATTCAACGTAATTTGGACCGAAAAAGTCTAAGTGACGTGGAACACGAGGATTCCACTCAATGTAATATTTATGTTTAGTACAATGAATGATGTAATCGCAAAGCGTTTGTGTAAGTATCAAATGTAATATATCTTTGGATCGCGATCTTCAACCACTAAGATTGATACTTAAAGCATCTTGATCAAAAGGCTTTGGGCCTATACGATCTATGAGCTTAGTACCATTAGTCATTGATTGACCATGGTGAACAAGGTTCAAAGTTGTTATCTACTTGTCAAGTATTTACTAGCTTATTGAATTGCACCAAACACACATCTATCTCATATGTGAGAACTTAAAGGATTTTTACAATGTGATTTTTTTAACCTTGTTGAGACTACTTAGTAGTGATTAGTTCAACATAAAGAGGCTTATAAAAATGTCTAATTGCATTGGGTATGCTTCCAAAGGACACTATAGACACTTCCAAGATGAGGACAAGTAATGAGCTTAAGAACTCAAAGTTCTTAAGAATTGAAAGGCTAGACAAAAGTTATGTGAAGTCCTTGAACATGAACTATGCAAACGTTTCATTAAGCAAAATATTTTGTGTTATGACCCGTTTCTGGACCATGATTGGCGTACGAGGCGAACAGTCTATGGGAGCCCGGTCTAACTCCCACAAGCATCGGACAATAGAACTAAAATTAATTTATTTCAAATCCGAAATAAATCCATTAAATACAAATAATAAAGTAGAAATCCAAATTTCTTTAAAACAACAATTTCATGTTAATAAATTGCTTGTAAATAAGAAATCACATTTAAATACCAAATATTTATACAGAACTAAGTATCCACAAGAATACTGGTGTAGAGCAACTAACAAAATAAATAAGTGGGTTCGAACAAAACGGCACTGACTAAATCTCTGGAGTGCCTCATCAAATGTTAAATGCCAATAGTCCGCAATCAACCAAAATCACCTAAAAAATAGGAGTAAAGAGAATAAACAGAAAAGAAAGCGATAAGAATCCCTAGTGAGGAAACATCACTCCAAATTGTCTTATACGTACCTCACAAAAATAGTTTGAAAATGTTTAGAAAACTTCACATGCAAATATAGATGTACATACGTATACACAGTAGATATAGTATCATAGTTTCGAAATCTATTTCGAAATCATTCGCGATCAAAGATGACAACAGTCAAATAGGTTTGTAAATACTTAATTTCAGAATATGAAATAATTGAATACTTTCTTTCAAAATATTTTTTCAAAACATTTTCAGAGAATAAATTCCAACATAATCTCAGAGAAATTTCCAAATCATTTTCAGTGAGAAATATCAAATGGTTTTCAGAGAGAAATGCCAAATCCTTTCAAAGTCAAAAATCATAAATCATTTTCAGAGTCAAAAATCATGCAATGTCGATATCATTCCAAATAATACGCAGAGCTGATGATCACTAATCATATGCTCGTACTATATTAGAATTGTGTTGGCTAGATCAGATCAGATCAGAAAAATTTAGCAACCTTATGAGTCCAAAAAGTACACGACTCAAAATGGCTAACAACTGACAATCTTAGGGGCTCTAAATAGTACTCTTTGTCCACCCTAAGGGTCTGAAAGTTGTAGCTGAGAAGATACTTGTAATCCCAATATGACTATCCAAGAGGGCATGAATTAGATTTCTTGCTAAGTATTGAAAACTTTTTAAAAATTTTTGCAATATTTTGAAAATAGTAATCAGTAGCTCAATCCAACACACAAACTCAAAAATTGAAATGAAAATAAGTAAGGGATAGAGAAAACAAATCCGCGATTTATAGTGGTTCGGTCCTTTTTTATCTACGTCTACTCCTCTAACCTCAACTAGAGAATTTCAATCCACTAAATCTTCCTCACTTACGGGTGGAAGCAAACTGTTATAACCTCTTGTTTTTTAGGCTCTCAAGACAACCTTTACAATCCCTTGTTTTTAGCTGGCTCAACAAAAAAACCAACACCCACTTGTTTTTCAAAGGCAACAAACAAGCAAACCTATTCTACCTATAAGCTTTACAACCAAAGCTTGATAACACAAGGTTTAACCGAACAAGAATGATATTCTCACACCAACTCTTAAAGCAAACTGCAACACAAAAACTTAGTCTGGTGTAAGAGCTAGAAAACACTTAGAGAGAGAAAGTTAAGACTAAAATTTGCAAAGCTTGGGCACACTCTCAAAAATGTTCTCTACTTGCCTTTGGACTGATGAAGTCTACTTATAGCTGCTAAATAATCCGTTGTGAGATAGCTGCAACTTGTTAAAATTGCTGACCTCAGTCCTTACTACGCGCATACTATATATAGTGCGTGCGTAGTGTCCATTTCCATCAGAGTATTACATGTTGTGATCTCTCTTCTGCATGTATAGTATGAAGTCTAGTATCCACTATTTGATTAAATCATGAGCAGAAAGATGTCTTTGCTCTTTGCAAATCATATGTTCTTTTTGACTTATGTACTTTAAGGTTAAAGGTCAACTTGTAAGGTTGTTCATTTCCATCTTAAAATTATTTTTTCTGTTGTACTTACTTGTTTGAAAGTGATACATTAATTACATACATGCTATATATACATTAAATATATATGTTATTATCTCCCTTGTTGTTGATTGATTAATTAGTCACTTATTGTTTTTCTACTCAGTTTAATTGCAGCAAAAACTGGTGGTGTGACATTTACTTCATTGTTTATCAGTCCATTAATTAAATTTCAGAAAAAAAGTTGTTGGATTCTTATCAATGACTTATACTGTGTTTCCTCCTTTAGTTAGCAAACGAAAAGCTAGTTTCTGTTTTCTCTTGTACATGGTTCAAAAACTCCTTTTTCGTTTCATTTTCCTTTTGTGTGTTGCCTATGCGAACATTTTGGTGGGGGTGTACATGGTGGATGTTTGCGCTGATTGTATGGTGTACATTGGTAACATTGTTTTAGTGGTAGTCAGCCTAGTGGTAGCATGCAGCAAAGGCATTGATGATTATGGTTTTGTTGGATGTTGCTATTAATAATGGCTCTTTGTTGGTATTGCTTCCATATTTAGTCACTGTTTTAGTTCTTTATTGCTGTTTATCTTACTGGCATTTGCATCTCGTGCCTTCATGTCATGACTACAGATAGATACAAAAGACATCTTGTTTATATGTGGTGGTGCATTTGTTGATTTGGAGAAAACCATTTCAGAAAGGTGATGCATTTTTTCAGATGTTTGTACTTTGTTGCCAATTATTTCTTTAGTTTTGATGGTTGTTCTGTCTTTAACAGACGACAAGATGCTTCTATTGGCTTTGGAGCACCAGTCCGTGCAAGCATGAGAACTAGCCAAGTAACTGATGCTGGGGTCACATCATCATTGTTGGAATGCGTATGAAGAGAACTAATCTGCCCCTTTCTTTGTTATAAACTATTTTTCTCAGTCATTCATTGAGATACCGACTCAACATAGATTCCCATCCAATTCGGTGAGTAGCCCTCTCAAGTTCTGTGCATGTACATGTAGGTAGAAAGTGGTGATCTTGTTGCATACGGCCTCATTCCAGAATTTGTCGGACGCTTCCCCATGTTAGTGAGCTTGTCGGCTTTAAATGAAGATCAACTTGTTCAGGTGTGTACCTTCCTCCCATGACAACTTAACTATTATTGATTTAACTGTTATGGTTATCTTTTGGGATGACTCTGCATTGTTGTTTGCACTGTGATGATGAGTGATTTTCTTATAATCTGCAGTATGTAGGAGTTATTTTCATTGAAACCTTTTTTATATTTCTGAAATCATTCAAAGTTTGTCTATTATATTTGGGTTATATTATCTAGTGAGATTGTTTTTCATTAACCATGTGGGACACAAACAGATCTTGAAGTTTGATGGATATTTCTCATAATTATTCATTTTTCTTTGTATCAATTAGCTTGGTAGAGGATAATCAGATTGTTGTCATTTGCAGGTTCTGATGGCGCCAAAAAATGCCCTTGGAAAACAGTACAAGAAAATGTTTAACATGAACAAAGTAAGCTTTTATATGGCTGGATAACTTTTTGTAGCATAGAGGCTATACTTTCTCCCTTTATGGCTAGTGGTTGATGTAGATGACTGCTTATTTGAAGTAATTTGACATCTATAGCTCACTTCAGGTGAAATTACATTTCACTGAGAAAGCGTTGAGATTGATTGCAAAGAAGGCAATGGCAAAGAACACTGGTGCCAGAGGTTTAAGAGCCATATTAGAAAACATTCTTACAGAAGCAATGTTTGAGGTATACTCGAATATCACATTTGAACCTGAATAATTATGGGAAGTGAGCAACTGTTTCTCACCAGTGTTGCATTTCCTAGTATGACAATTTTCTATTGGACTTTCATGAAATTTGCATTCGGGAGTTTATTAGAGTTGATGCACTTCATAATCATTCTGTAAAAATGCTAAAATTGATTAGTTTTTAAGTAAAATCCCTCTCTTTCCTCTAAGTGGCTCTCTTTGGTCTTAAAGAAAGCTGTAATTAGCAATGTACTGTTAATTGCAAAGATTTGGAGGACAATCCTAGAGTTTTAATTAAACTGGTAAATTACCAAATTAAATTTTCTGAAAATTGATTAAAGATAATTGCTTGTGGTAAAAGGTTTGCAGTAAAGTTTTATAATATACCTCTGTATGCTCTGGTTGCCAGGTTCCAGAGAACAAGGCAGCAACTCATGGTATACGTGCAGTTTTAGTTGATGAAGAGGCTGTTGGGTCGGTAGATGGACCAGGAACTGGAGCAAAAATTATTTATGGAGATGGAGCTTTGGAGTCTTTTTCTCACGAAAGAGAGTCAAAAAGAATCTGTGGTATGGTATTAGTTGTCTCTTGAAGGATGTCTGATCAAATTTATGATTGATTTTATTTTTAAATGCTATTTAGAGGGATTCCTGATTGCTGAAATGATTTCATCAACTTGCTTTAGCAGGGTAAAGGTAGAGCTTCACAGAATAAGTTGTTTTGAGGGCTACAGCCTACATGGATGCCACATCAAGTGCTCTGAGCATATAAATAATCCTACATTTATATGAAGATTATAAAAGTCCGATTGAGAGTTATAGCATTGCCACAACCACCTTGTTCATGGTGCTTGGTCCTTGCGGCGAGTTAGCAGCGCAGGCACGAGGCATTTGACGCTTCTCTTCTTGTAAATAGAGCTTACATCTGTATATATACATTACTGTGGTAGTCGGTAAAAGATGTTCGCAAGCCCTTTATCTTCTAACTACTTGAGTAAATTGTAATTTGCCATTTTCTTCTGCATATATGTATGAAGTGGGCATGAGCATGAAGTGAAAGATTCATGCTCTACCTTGTACAAGGTATCCATTCCTCTTCCTCTCTCTCTCTCGACGGTTGTGCAACATGCTCAAGGTTGTTACGATGACACCAAGTTTCACTCTGCATGCGCGGGCGGGGTTCATGCGCATGCATTTTTTATAATCATAACGCAGCCTTTTTACTTTGCACTGCGCCATTTCGCACTCCCTCAACCCAGACCTGACATGAGCCGACCAAACCGAATCAAAGTAGTCCGAACCAAACCGAAACAATCTTTTTTCTCTTTTTTTTTTCTTTTAATTTTCAAACTAGTCCGAAACGAACCAAACCTTAAAACCCCAAACATTCAAAAATATTTGTTTTATTTATTTTATTTTAAATTATCAAAAATTCATTTTAATTTACACAACCATATGGACATTGCCTAATTAAATCTATAAAAGTTGGAAGTAAATTTTTAAAATCAGACCAAAGGCTATGTGTATTTGAACTAAGAGCATCCTAATGAAAGGTTTATAGGATGATGTGGCATTTCATAAATCTTCCATTCATGACACTCTCCCTTTAGAGAGAGTATCATGTTATGATCCACTTCATATCCATGAAGTGAACCATGAGTGGACTCCATTTTGTCTTTTTTTTTTTTTTAGTTTGTTTTTTATTTAATTAATTATTTTCTATTTAATCTCTTTTTTTATTTTTTTCTAAATTAATAATTTATTTTATCATTCTATTTATTTATATTTAAATTAAAATGTTAGGGCTATAAGAATTCTATTTATTTATTTTTATCATTTAGTTATTTTTTATTTTAATATTTATTAACTAATATATTAAACACTAAATTGTAAAAAAATATTTTTTTATATATCCTACTAAATTGATCTCACATAATTTAGCACTCAATTATATCTATAAAGTACATTAACAAAAATTTTGTATCTTAGTTAATCTACTATCTTGTATAATTTATTTTTATTTGGTTAAGCCAAATTTCTTCTTATTGATAACTATATTATTTTAATTTAAATATTTATTAAATCTATCATTTTATTTTTAAAAATATTATTTTTAAAATTCATTTAAATATTTTTCTCGATAGATATATTTCATATATTATTTTTAACTCACAAAAATGTTTATATGAAATAAATATATTTGTTACTATTTATATATTGTAAATAAATTAAATAATAAGTGAAATGATTGCGAGTCTAATAGTAAAGTATAATGAGAGATTAAAGATTAGAGAAAAATAATATAATGAGTGAAAAGTTAATGAATTGATGATGTGACAACTTCATTGACCACTCAATAGGTTAATGCATTGGAGATGCTCTAAGGAAAGAAATTATGTGTACTAGTTGCCAACTCTATTTCACTTAGGTACCGTTTGACATTCATGGAATCAGGCTTGGAATTGAAGAATTGAGGAATTAGACCCAATCAATTCTAATTATGTTGTTTGATTAAGAGAAATTCAAATTCCATGCCCAATTCTATGGAATTATAATAAAGTATACTCCAATTCTTAAAGCAAGACCCAAAACTTCACAATTCCAACTCTCTCTCTTCCCCTCCCTCTCCCAATCCTCCCTCTCTCTTTCACTCTCACTCTCTCTCCCTCTCTCTAAAAAAATATTTAATATTAAATTAATATTTAATTTATATTAAATAATTCTAATTCTGTATGTTAAGTAAATATCAAAATTTTAATTATGACTCAATTCTAATTCCAACAGAATTAAAATTACATTATCAATTTCAGTTCATGCAATGGGTTTTGAAATTCTCAAAAACCAATGTGTCCTGTGCTCAGGCTTGTTGAACCAAACATAAAAAACTAACCGAACCAAAGCATAGCAGAATGTAGAACCACTGTCTTGTAATACCCCGACTTAAACTAAACCATAGAGAGAGAGACCTGCCCCGTTTCTCCCTCGAACATAACTTCGAAAATCACCTAAACCATTGCTATGCGCACTCCATAGGTTTCCACCAAATCCTCCTACACTATAATTCGCTCGCTCGCTCGCTCGCTCGCTTCGCTTTATCAGGGAAAAGAAAAGACGATCGAAGCACTTTGCTTCAACAAAACCCAATCGTTTTAGTCCCTCACTCTCTTGGTAAGCGCTTCTTCTTCACTTTTTCAATCAATTTACTTGTGATTAACATTTATAGGAGCAAAGAGTAAAGCCACTCTGCAATAACTTGAACGATACACATTGTAACTGTTGTTTTGATTGATTTGTGCAATCTGCTTCTTCGATTTCGCTTCTGTATCCGGTTTCTAGGGTTTGTAATCTGTATTTGCATTCGAATTCGTTGATGGTTAATGGTGCTACGTAGTTACTATTTAGGGTTTTCGGTTTTATATGTACTGGCCAAAATGGGGTTTTCCCCCTTGGGTTTGATACTAGCGCATTGCATTGGATTTTTTTCCAATTCTTTTAG
Organism: Flueggea neowawraea; assembly: GCA_948243855.1. Taxonomy (NCBI): domain Eukaryota; kingdom Viridiplantae; phylum Streptophyta; class Magnoliopsida; order Malpighiales; family Phyllanthaceae; genus Flueggea; species Flueggea neowawraea. Next base: position 639 of record CAODLS010143793.1, on the reverse strand, counting down.
AAAACTTTTAAGCAATATAAGTTCGGTTTCATTATTATTTAAGTCTGACTGGAAAGTACAAGAAGAAGAAGGGTCAAACTTACTTTACTCTCTGGGACTTGTGGATTTGTGAAATCTTGTAAATTACTTAGGGGATTGTAATCATGTACTTAAAGACTTTCATTCTTTGCTAGTTTAGTTCTGATCCCATGCACATTGGCATTTTGCTACGTTAAGTCTTGTTTTATCACTTTTTTGCTTGTTATTATCTTTGTTCATTGTCATTTATTTTGGAATTTCATGTAACAGGCATTGAACATAAGTTCCATACATATAAAAGCTAAGATGGCGAATCTACAAATGATGAGTATTCTGGAGAAGGTAATATTTTGTTTTGCTTTGTTGGTAGATGTGACTAATCATCTTTGTATCTACTAATATGAGTAACGTAGCTGCTAATATTTACTTTAAAAAAAAAGAACATAGCTGATTATATTTGAATATTTTGGGCATTCAGTCTTATCACTTCTGATTTTCTTGGTCTATTTGCAGATGACTGGTAAGGATAAAGATTATAGGTACATGGCAACATCTGATTTGCTTAATGAGTTAAACAAGGAAGGGTTCAAAGCTGATGCTGACTTGGAGATAAAGTTGTCA
>CAODLS010143736.1:0-36879 GCA_948243855.1 Flueggea neowawraea | reverse complement strand
ATATTTGAAATAGGCATATAAGGCCAACCCTAACAAAACTTAAAACCAATCACATGGGTCAATTGGGTTATGTCATGCACCATGCATATTGAATCATCATTCAACACAATCATAATTCAATCATGATAATAATCATTTAATCTGTATTGATTAAGTGTTGGGTATGTTTAAGCGGTTTTCGCAAACCGATTGCGAAAGAGGTTTATAATTTGCATTGCTCATGAAACGAGATGCTAATTTTAAAACTCTAATATGTATTAATCTCATTAATACTTGAATCTCACAATCACATTGTGATTTAGCTCATTTATAATTTCATTATAAAAATCGCATGTACAAAACTTAATCGGTTTTCTAAGTGAATCTTAATATCCTATGTAAGTTCAACATTCCATTCAGCCTTTTAAAAATATAAAACCATTTTTCTCTTGCTAAATTAAACCCTAAACAAGTGTTATTAATTCAGCAACAACATGATAACGAGGCCGTAAAGATCAAACAAATCAATTTATATCACATATAAAAGGAATCGTATATGTTGATGGTGCAACCTAGCTCTGATACCACTGTTGGAATTCTTAGCTAATTTATGACATTCATAAGCAAATAGTGCAGCGAAAAATAATAAAAATTTTATGCCTTGAATTCCACCGAGGACCTATGCATATCAACATATACAATTAGGGTTAGTATATCTACCTTGGATTCAAATCTTGAATGTTCGATCGTATGAGGTGTTGGTGTAGCTTTTAGTATTCAAATCTCGAACCACCTTTTTTCTCACGTTGCCTTTTTACGAATGTGTCTAAAGGCATCCATACAAATGAACTTCCTTCGGATTGGTGGAGTGTACTAGCACCCTTTTAGAATCTCTATTATAAAAGATTACAAATATTTTTCTCTCTTTTGTTTGTGGCACTCACTAATTCGGCAAGCCATGAGGGAACCTAAATAAGAGCACTAGGGATTTCCAAATTTTCCTTTCTTTCCCTCCAAGAATTCGGCCTCTCTCCTATTCAAGCAAGAGTGTGCCAAATCTCTTATCTAGTCTTACTAGGGTTTGCCTTTCTTGTCCCACAAGAATAAACATTTCCTAGTTAAATTTGTCAAATGTATGTTAGTGTTTTATTTTCCCTGCCACACAAGAATAAAACTCCTAATTAGTTATGTACTCCTAATTAGTTAGTGTGTGTGTGCCGAATTTCTCCTTGTCATACAAGGATAGAGACTCCTAAAAAATAGGAGAGGTGATGTATGTCCCGAAATTGTTCATGGGTTGATTAATGTTATTGGGCTTTTAATTACGTGATACATTATCATTAAATAAATCACTCCCTTATTAAAATATATGGGCCGAATTTATTATGCCATACATAATAACTTGTCCACAAAATATTTAATTTAATAAGATGCAATTTATAATAAAAGCCCATTACATTAATGGGTTATATCTTATATCATATTCATCACTCTCACTCCTCATAAGAGGAACAAATTCATCACTCTCACTCCTCTACATGATTCATGACATATCCAATCATAGCCTTTATTGTTATCCTGTTACGGATAACGTTTGACTAAGTCAAAACATGCGATTCCTTATGTAGGAGTCGATGGTGAGTTTCAGTCAGAGGATTCAAATATCAGCACTGCATGAAAGCTACTTTGTGACAACAATCTATGAAGTGCTTTCATAGCGAGCCAGTCCATTACATGTTCCCCAACATGTATCTATGTTCTAAACGATATCTCATATCCATAATCAGTAAAACGTGATTATCCAATTAGCAACATCTTAATCTTAATTCATTATCATTATAATAATAATCGATTAGGGATATTTAGAATATTATTTCTTTTACCCTTATAGTTTTACTATCGAGTCACGCACTTGATGACATAAGAAAGAATAAACTATTCATAGAGTTTTATCTTCATAAAACATATAATATTTCATATAATGAAATGACTCTTTGTTAAATAAACCAAATGATATTTTACATCAATGATTGGGCTAGGGCACAATTCTAACATAGGTATTGTTAGGTCCTGGTAGTGATGAAATTTAAGATTTTTAAGTTGAAATCATGTTTGAAGAGTGAAATTTTGTGCGTAGAGCTTGCTAGAAGACATCTACTTACATAACAAGAGTATCTACGCACGTTGAGTGTGATCGTGGGATGATCTGTGGGTTTTTGAAGCTGTCTAGGTGCACTATAGGGAGTTCTGTGCACATAGATCTTGTTCTGGGTTGAACCGATAGTTGTTAAACGCTGTCTACGAACACTGTATAGGGATCTATGCACGTTGGACTTCTTCCACGTGCGTAGATCTTGTACAATGCACGTTGATCTAAGACCTGGATTTTATGGCTTCCTAGAACACACGTCTGTGCACGTTGTAAGCTAGTCAAGGACTACCTCTATGTGCGTAGATGCTTTGTGTTGAGTTTAGTTTTGATGATGATGAGAACAAATCATCCATGAAATATGAAGACCAGAAAATGATTGTGCTAAAAATAGCTACTATGCACACAGTATTGGATACTATGCACACAGTACGCTGGTGGAATCATACTATGCACGTAGTACTGATACTATGCACATAAACGGGGTTCTAGAAACTGACAATTTCAAGATGCTCATCGGAAATTTGAATTTGAATATGACACAATCATGTGAAGTATTAAGAACGCAAACTTAAAAAAATCCGTCTATGCACGTAATATATGGTATTGTGCATATAGTATCTGTCTTGTGCACACAGTATCTGGTACTATGCACATAGGATCCAATGTCAGCATTGTACAATATTTGGATCTATTCTACAACGGCTTTATTATTGATTCCAACGGTCACAAATTCCAAGAAGGCTATAAATAGACATATCCAACATCAGAAGAAGCAAGAGAGAATCATAGAGAAACCTTGACCACACTTTGCAATCTTTATTTTCTCATTTATTCTCTCAATTTATTTTTTATACCCACTCTTGATATTTTTATTTGCTATCATTCTTGGGTTGGGTTGAGCTTAAATTCTGTGTTTTGGAAACCCAAGTGGATAGGTTTTTCCTAGTTTGTTTCCTTCAAAAATTAGAGGTGTAACGGTTTGCTTGTTGAGCCTGCAAAAACAAGTGGTGTAAACGGTTTCCCTCCACCCGAAAGTGATGAGATGGTTGATTGAAATTCTTGAGTGGATCTCAAGGAGTGGACGTAGGTCAATGAGGATCGAAACACTGTAAATTGAGGTTTTGTTTTCTCTCTTCCTACTCTATTTACTTTACTTTATATTTGTAAATTGGTGGTTTTATTGTTTTCGCATTTATACTTTGATTTTACTTGTTTTAAGCTTTGTTATTTATTTTAATTTGCAAAAGATTTTCAACAAATTTTTTAACTTGCTAAAAATCCAATTCACCCCTTGTTGGATTGCCATTCTTATTGGGACTGAATCTTACAAGTTCCCTCGGTGGCTTTACAACTTCGGATTTCGCATTTCATGCCAAACATTGTGGCGGATTTTCGTGTCTCTGGTGAATGGAGAATTCCTTGGCACCTTCAGGTTACATTTCCAACTCTAGCTATCTGTATTGATTTGGTCAAGCTTGTCCTTCATTCTGGCGAGCACTTGATTTGGGTTCCTAGCAGAGATGGTTGAGTGACCACCAAGGCAATCTATAACTCCCTTTGCCCTGTTGGGAGCTCCTCTTCATGACACCATTTCATCTGGGCTCATTTTATTTCTCCTTCACGCTCTTTTAGTTGTTGGAAGGCTCTGCATGGAAAATTAGCTATTGAATCTAACTTGGTTTTGCTTGGTTTTGCCTTACCCTCTATGTGCCGCTTATGTCTTTGTGAGGTTGAAATTGTTGATCATCTATTCTTGAATTGTAGTTTTCCTACGACGGTTTGGCAGACGGTTTGCTCTTTGTTTGGGCAGTTTTTTCCTCGGCTTTCCTCTCTTTCAAGTCTTTTTGATCATGTTTTCGGTTTACATTTCATATCTCAGCTTCATGCTTACTGGTAGGTTGCTTTAGTAACTACAGTTTGGCTGATTTGGAAAACTAGAAATAAGGCTATTTTTAAAGAGATTCAACCATCAATTCATCTCTTCCTTCGGCATGGTTGGAGTGCAATTAGGGAAAAAACTATTTTCAGATTGGCTCGATGAGCGATAGCCTTACAGATCTCCACTTCCTCCGGCAGCTTCACATTACGAGCCAGCCTTCCAGGGCTCCTTTGATCCTTTCAATCCGTTTCAGCCTCCTCCACCAAATTGGATTAAGGTCAACATGGATGGCTCTGCTAGCGGCTCCACTTCGGGAGCGGGGGGCATTTTCTGTAACCCAAGAGGTTTTCCTATTGGTTGTTTCTTCTCCAGCTGGTGAGGTCCCTGCTTATGTTGTCGAGCTCGTCGCTGTCATTTTAGCTATTCAAAAAGCTTCAGAATTAGGTTGGCATAATCTATGAATTGAGAGTGATTGCACTTATGTTGTGCAACTTATCAAAAATCGCTCCATTGATGTGCCTTGGAAAGTTTATATTGATTGGCTACAATGCTTGCGTCTTTTGTCCACCATGAATGTGGTGGCTTCCCACATCTTCAGAGAAGGTAATGGTATTGTGGACAATCTGGCTAACAATGGACGGTCTATTCTGAGTATGGAATGGTGGACCACTTTCCCAGACTTTTGTGCCTCATTGGTTTATGATTATTTAAATAGGGTAGAGCGTTTTCGCTTTGCTTAGCAATGTCTTTTATTATTCTTCTCTGTATATGCTTTCCTATTTTTTGGGTTTGTAACTCTCTTACTATTTTCTTTTGCTATTTAATAAATTTGAGCTGAGGAGCATGAAGAGGTCGCTGGGGAGGTGTCAACCTAGTTGGGATGTTCCTGTTGCGGTCACTGATTTTTGAGACTTGTGCCTTTTATTTAAAAAATAATGTATGGTAGAGATGGAATCTCGGTGAATGATGTTAAGGATGCTCTGTTGTCTAAAGAACTGAATAGGTTAACTTCTAGTTCAGGTGGAGACAATGTGGAGTCCGAGTTAACCTTGAGTAGAGGCAAGAGAATGGTTAAGAATCATGGTTTGAGGTGTTATCATTGTAAGGAGATTGGAAACGTGAAAAGGAATTGTCCTCATAGGGGAAACAGTGAGAAATCAAGGGCAACAGTTGTTCAAAATAATTTTGAGGGGTTTCAGGATAGTTTTGATGAGGAAGAAAGCAGTGAAGTGTTGACAATTACTGCATGTAGATCTGAAAATTGCTAGGTTATTGACACCGATGTAGCTTATAACATGACTTTTTTCAGGAAATTATTTAATTCTTTTAAAGAATGGAGAGACAGTGTGAAATTGAGAGATGGTGAGAAGCTAACTGTTGAAGGTAGTGGCTCGTTACAGATCAAGATGCATGACAGGAAGGTCAGAAAATTTGATGCTTAGTATGTCCCTAGGTTGAGAAGAATTTTGATTTCTGTTGGTGCTTTGGTGAAACAAGGCTATGGTTTCTCCGGAAGATGTGGAGAGATTCGGGTGTGTATAGAATCCTTAGTTGTGATGAAGGGTAGATTGCAGAATGACATTTATACCTTAATTGACAGCTCGGTAGTTGCTAATGAATTAAATATTGTTGTGAGTTATGTGGAAAAACAGGTGGAGTTTGTGATTGAGACTCCGGAACAGGCAAAGATCAATCAGATTGATTCATAAGGGCTAACAACATGTGAACCAAGGCATTGTAATTGTGTTGGTGATTTTCAAAGGCAGTCACTAGGAGACACAAGGAATATGCAGAGTGTTGTGTTGTTAGGAGTGGATGGAAAACTAGTTAGTGGTGGCAAGTCCGAGTTGGACTTGGTTCGTTGTTGCAGGACTTAAGGCCTTTCGAGGATGTGGCAGATGAGTAATTGGGATTCAGAGTTGTACGCGAAAGAAAATTCACTTCACGGTGGAGAATTGTTAATGTTGAAGTGATTTTCTTCATCAAGATTGAAGCCAAACCTTGAATGAATTGAGTCAAGTCAAAATGGGACGGATTGGAGACAAACATGACGAGATTTGGCGAACCAATTGAAGACACTGCCTGGGACACGGCCGTGTCCTAGACGCCGTGTAGTGTGGTTCTTCGTGCTTTTCAAGACATGAACACGGGTTTAGGCCTTGTCTTGGTGGGTCTCGTCCGTGTCTCTTCCCTTGTGTCTGTGTAATTACGCGTGACGAGTTTTAGGGTTGGATTTTAGGATTTTCCTTGTCTATTTTGGCTTGTATTCCTTGTAAACTATATAAAGGGGCTTGTGAACGTCTTGGAGAGGTCTTTGAACGTCGTTGTAAGCTGTTGTGCATGTTTTTTACTCTAAGTAGTAGAATTACTTGTGCCTTGCCCGTAGACGTAGATCGATTGATCGAACCACGTAAATCTTATATTCTTGTGTGATTGTTATTTGTTATTCCACATTATTCTATCACTTGTTTTCCCTGACACTTTATGGCTGTAGTCTGTTCATGTTATAACTGACCAAATATTATTTCAAAAAATGAATATTTTTTTACATATATTCAGTTTGTAAAAATAAAAAACAGAAAATAAAAAATTATTTTCTCAACTAAATATAGCGTAAAACTCTACGAAGTCCTTTTTATTTGAAGGAAAATTTGTGTCTAATCTGCAAATTTTGTTCTCGAATTTTTACCATGTACCACAGTTTTGATCCGGCTTGATTATAAGTAAATAGTTACTTGACGTAATACCGTAAGTTGATTCCATAATCTGCTTGATTACGACTTAATACCGTAATTTGATATCATAATCTGCTTGATTACAAGTTAACACCGCATGACTTAGCATCACAACGCAGTTTTGATATTTCATACCTCAACCAAATAGTGGATTAAATCATGTGATAAGATCAGTCCTACCAAGTCAGTCACACAAATCAAACAAGGATTAAAGAAGAAGTAAAAGAAACGAAATGAAGTAGAAAGGAGTTGTTATTGATGAAGACAGTAGCAAAAACACTGATAACTAGCAGTATTTAGAGAGGTCGCATTCTCTCCCAAGCCTAAGCCGAAACCCACACACAAAACACAGATTAATACTCAGATGATGATTCCCTTTCTCCTCTCACATCTTATATACTACTAAACTCTAACAATCCATGCCACCTCACTAATGCCAAGCCTAATCCAGAATATACCTGCAGTAATACAAATGCTAATAGCTGCCATAAACTAATATTATTTCACTCTAATCTCATGATCTATCATTCCTTCCCCCTTAAGATCCACCTTGTCCTCAAGGTGGGTGCCAAACAACCCTCATATTTTCAACAAAGGTGTTTTCTTACTCAACCCCTCTGCAATAGCTTGTTGTTCGGTAATCATCAAAGCCTTCTCGCACAATAAGAGCATAGAAGTCCCCCTCGTCCCAGTTAGCAATACGATTCCCCTTCTTATCAGTAAATACGAACGTGGGAGTGGGTGGGTAATATTCCTACAAGCAAAATTGATTGGTCGCCAAAACCAAATCATACACCTCCCAACGCAATATGTTTGCTAGGTTCAACAACCAACACTCTAGCTCTTTCCTTCGTCCCCCCAGTGACCAAATTCCTCCATTTTTACCAAGTTTTGCGGCTTCTTCCTCCAACACAATATTCTGGACAAATGTAATAGGAACACTTCTTGTATATGTTCATGATCATTTTGAACACTCAATTCAAATGCATCATCAGCAATTGGAACAACACTCTTGGCGTCGATCCCTTTAACAGAACCGAAGAACAAGAAGATGAATGTTTCAAATATGCCCACAAAAAGTCGGAAGTACCTTGGTAATGAATTTATACAAGACTCTTCCAAGTAAATGGCACTGCGACTCAAGACAGGAGAAGCTTTCTCCAATTCTGATTTCAATCCATGCTTCAATCCCTCATGCAAATGATTGACCTTATGTGATATATGGAATTTAAATGCATAAACTGATTCTGTCTCCGAGCTCTCGTCACCACTTTCCTGGCAATGTACCCTGCTTAAAAGTTCAATGCCAAAGAGACCCTTCGCTGTATCTGGTTTGTCAGTGGGATCTGGTGATCTAAGCGACTGGAAAAAAAGTATAAAGAAGTTGTGTCCATCATTCTTCTGCATCCTGCTGCATGAAGACACCATTGTGCAACTGGTCAAATTGTGGGAATTTGTTACGCAGCAACATCCAGATCTGCATAGGCGAAATAGGTGACACTTTTATCAAACTCATTGAACAGTTCTCTTGTTGCAGCTGTCAACATATGTGATGTATGATCCAAACCATTGCTTCTTCCAGATGGATACTTAAATAAAGAATATTTCAGTTCTGGAACTGAATGTTGGCATTGAATTGTAGAGTTCATGGAGCACGTGTTCCCCAAATTAAATAGGGTAGGAGTGTGACCCACAGCAACCGCTTGCTCTTCTTCCGGAAGATCTTCTATGAAAACAGGACCCTTCTCTAGGGCTTTCACAATCTCATCTCAGTTCCCATCATCGTCAATCTGCCTTCAACAAACAAGAATGATTTTGCACCATTCTCAATAAAATATTTTTCTGGAGCTCTCTTTTTCTTCCTCACGGTCCACTCGTACATAACTAATTGTAAAAACCCATTTTGCTCTATCACCATTGATCTTCCAGCCCACTCCAGATCCCTGGGTCAAATACAACTCCTTTGCATTCCAAAGCCCATTTTGAACAGTTGTTAGCTGAATCCCAATACCCAACCTCCAACTTTGCAACTACCACATTCACAAACCCTACTGTAGTCATCTTCTCCAACAACAGCCACCTTCGTCACTTTCATCTCTTCCAAGGCTGCCACCACACACTCAATCCTCTCACCGTCCTCCGCCCTCCATGGATCTGCAACCTCTTCATAAAGCACCTCAACTCTCTATCCACCCTCCGCCGTGGAAACAAGCGAGTCGACTCCCACTTCAATCTCCGCCTTAGCTACCACTTCGGTGGCCGCCACAAACAGAGACTAATTGTCTTCTTCTCCCTTACTCGCCGGAAACTCTAGCTCTTGAGGGGCGTGTTCTTGTTTCGGTGGTTGTTCCGCCACTCCTCGACCACCATCTGGATCCGCCTTCTTCACGGATGCAATCATATCCGACGTACCTGGTGTCGTGCTTGCCTCCGTCAACTGCTGCTGAACCGCTACTGGATCTGTGGCAAGACACTGAATTCCTTGATTTAATTCCTTCATTTGTTGATTTATTTCTGTCATTTGTTGCACTAACACCTTCAAAGTTGCGTTGATCTTTGGGAGCTGAACCTTCATCTCTGCACAGTCTCCTTCTATAGCAGCAATCCGAGATTCCATATTCATTGTTGACATCAGGAGCGATTTGCTCTGATACCAAATTGATAAGATCAGTCCTACCAAGTCAGTCACACAAATCAAACAAGGATTAAAGAAGAAGTAAAATAAACGAAATGAAGTAGAAAGGAGTTGTTATTGATGAAGACAGTAGCAAAAACACTGATAACTAGCAGCATTTAGAGAGGTCGCATTCTCTCCCAAGCCTAAGCCGAAACCCACACACAAAACACAGATTAATACTCAGATGATGATTCCCTTTCTCCTCTCACCTCTTATATACTACTAAACTCTAACAATCCATGCCACCTCACTAATGCCAAGCCTAATCCAGAATATACCTGCAGTAATACAAATGCTAAAAGCTGCCATAAACTAATATTATTTCACTCTAATCTCATGATCTATCATCATGCTACTGTCATTGCCTTTACAACAAGCATTCAGGAATTGTATGGAATTAAATCATGCCATGCTTGAGTTGCGGACGGCTTTTCTCTCCGTCGCTTGCTCTTGCATGTTTATATTCAATTGAAATCAAGATCGGAACCAAAAGATTTGTAATTTAGTGGATTCGATTTTCAATGAGAGTCAATAATGAGAAAAAAATGTTAAAAAGTTCAAGATTGAAAGACGGGTACATAGCATTTTCGGAGTGGTGTATCTACTGGTAGAGCAGTAAGAGACATTAGATTGCACTTAAAATAGCTGTGAAATATGTGTTTTTCATTTTCAGTTTTTTTTCTACAGAAAATTAGAAAATATTTTGAAAAACGTTTTCACTTATGTATTAAACATTTGTTCAAATGCAACAATTTTTTACATAACAGAAAAATAAAAATAATATAATTTTACTTTGACTTATGTAATTTTATCAAGAAAACAATAACTATTCAAAAAGAAAACATAAGAAAACTTAAAACCACTACTATGATTGTTTATTTAATAATAAAATATGATAAAATTTACTAATTGCTTTTACTATATTTTAATCAACAATATTTGACATCATAATTGTGATACATCTCAAACATTAAAAAAAAATAAAAGTGACAATATGGTCCATTTAATATTTCACAATATTACAAATTCTGCCTCATAATTGTAATATAATATTGATTGTGAGATATAAAGGAGCTTCGTAATTTTTAATTAGCCTATAATTGATTTGCAAGATTTTTTTGAGTTGAATATATTCACTAAAAATATTAAAGTAAAATATAAAGAATACAACATACAATATGTTAGAAAAATGAGTCCACCTATAATACATTGTGAATCAAACTTGGTTTGGTCAAACTAAAAATGTTTAATAATGAATAATTTAAAAACAGTCAACAAATTCGAATTGCAACTCTATTGCTTTTATTCAAAAATTTGTAGAATAAATAATAATCAAATTTTATTTTAAAGGATAAAAATCATATTTGGAGAGTGTTTACGGTGGAATTTTGCAATCCCTTCGATAGAGGACCTGACCGTTGGGCAGCTGCCATGAATGACATTAGAGTGAAGAGATATTTGATTGCAACAAATCTGGAACAAAGAAGGCAAGTGGGAGGCACTGATTGCTGCGAAATACAAAGTTGGAGGACAATAAGCAAGAAACGAAGGGATCAATGGAATAGAGTTAAAATCAAGTTGTCATCTCTAACAAGACAACAATATTTACTCCAGAATAATATAAATACAAGCGGAGGACACAAGAAGGACATGGAACCAATCAATCAAACCAACCTCTATGCAAAATCATGAATCCCATATTTGCCTACATTAGTGTCCCTGCTATTGTTTCAGTTTTTATCAAATGTCTTGTCTTTATTTTCATTTGGTTATCTTTAGTTGATACAATTATAATTGAATTCTTTGCAATTGTTTTCATCTTTGTACTTTTGCTAATTATTCTTAAAGAAAAAAAAAACCCACATTGATGTTTGTAGCCCCTTTCAACATAAGCAATTGTCTGAATAAAATCAGATTTTCTTGAGTGCAATTCTTAGTTACATTTTTCATTTTGAGTTTAGGAAAATTTTAAATTCCTTGGCACGCTCCTCAAATTCCATCACGAAAGGGCAACATTTTCTCCTTTTTTTTCCTTGACGAAAATATAGGGAACAGAGAGACTAATTAATATTTGAATCATTTTTTCTACTTATTACGGGGGCAATATTTAAAAATGTTAAATATGACAAAATTTTTTCAATGATTTGTTAGCTCTTTTTGATGGGGACAACGGGACAAATGCCCCATGGCACCCACATGGGGTAATGCCTTTCGATTTATTTGATCAGACAACAGTTTTGAGCGATAATAATTGTTACATGTTCATATCAGCGTTAGAAGGAAAAAGATGGAATATTAACTAAATTCAAAACAAAAAAAAGGAAAATATTAGGGGCCGTTTAGTTAAGAAAAAATTTCATTGTTTTTTGGAAAATTAGAAAACATAGATGAAAAATGAAAAATTTATTCAAAATTTGTTTTTGTTTAGCAAATATATTTTCTAAATGTTTTCAATTTTCAAAAAAAATAGAAATAAAACAGAAAACTATTTTCTAAACAAAACATAACCTTATTGTTGTGAATTGAAATAATTTACTGAACTGTTCCTACTAGTTTACTAAATTATCTCTAAAAAGTGTCAGATTTTAAAAACCTCTAAATGTTTTCAAAAGTCTCAATCTGAGCCTTTTTTTCAATGCATCCAAAAATTTTCAAATGTCTTCAAAAGTTTTAATCTGACTTTTTTGAAAAAAAAATTGAGCATATTTTTATTTGTCAAAATTAAAATTATGTTTGTCTATTTATTAAATTCAGTATTTTATTTGGGACATATGACATAATTAACTCAAGAAACATAGGTAAAAAGCCTCTTCCGGAAACAACTGACCATGGAAACAACTGTAAAGAGAAACCACACAATACTTTACTCTTTTGAAGGAGGTCCCGTTATGGGTATAAAAATGTTCAAATTTAAGGTTAAATGGCTGCCGTCGTTTATTTGGAAAACGGAGTCCTCTAGGGGAATAAGAGCAGCTACAAGAGTTCCATTAGAAGGCAAAGCTGGGCAGCCAGCAACAGGAAGTTCGACAATGGCAACACAAACTGCAGGATTAAATGGGACACTAACGGACATTGTAACTGTAGCATCAACATAACCAGAAGAGTATGTGATAAGATTCACGAAAATGGTTCGGCCACCATTGCACACTTACACCAGGCAAGTTTTTGCAACCGGCCTCAAATTACCCGTTTTGGTGCAATAGAGAGCACCAATAAATCTTATTTGCCCCACTTCAGAGACATCGCTGGAGCCATAGACAAATGAAGTATGGTGAGGACTGAAAATGGATTTTTTTTAAGATTTTATCACAAATATTCCTAAAAGAAATTTAAATTTTTAAAATGTATAAATATCCAAAATATATATAGAAATAAAACCTTTTTTATTGTAATTTTAAAAATGCTAAAATTTGATATTTTGACAACGAGTCAGAAAGTTGATCACATACTAAAAAGTTTGAACACACAACAAATGAGTACAAAATGAGAACAAATTGTTCTCATTTTTCCAGATACAAAAATGAGTACAAAACAAGAACAACCGAGAACAAACGAGTACAAAATGAGAATAAACTGAGTATAAATGAGTACAAAATAAGAACGTACCGAGTATAAATGTGTACAAAATGAGAACAAACATAGTACAAACCAATTACAAACGAGTACAAAACGAAGACAACACCAATAAATGTTTATGAATATGTGTACAAATGGGTACAATTTGAGTTCATTTCAGTTCTTGTTATTTTTTTATAGAATGTACATAAAGATAGTGTATAAAAATGTAGAAAAAAATTATTTACATGTACAAAATGAGTACAACCCAAAATATTAAAATATTTTTATTTTTTTTTGTTATTTGTTACAAATCGAGTGCAACATAAACAAAATTGATTAAATTTTATTTCATATCAACTTTATTAGTTAGAATTTATCTTTCAAAAAATTATTAATTTGTTCTTGTAATATCGTTTTGTTTGGTCTCGTTTAATTTCAATATTTTACTTTTCTTAAAAAAATCATAGTGGAAATTATACATTTAGGGTTTGATTTATAATTTTACAAAATTTAGGGACCACAAACTAAACAATGCACAAAAACTTTTCTTCTTTCTCCATGGCGGCAGTGCTAGGATTTTGAAACCCTAGTCGTCGACCTCCCAAAACTCCTTTTTCTCCTAATCAATTTGTCGTATCTCACACACTTTGTCTCTCCCTTTCTCGGCTGGGTTTGTTCGCTCCTGCTCTCTCTGTCCTCACAATTAGAATACAAGTATTAAGTCCCCTAAAAACAGAACAGTAAATTGATAATTAGAATAGTAAATTAGAATTGATAATTAGAATACAAGTATTAATTGATTACGAAAGGTGATTTTAAAATAAATACAAGATCTCTTCAAAAGAAAATAAATAAATACAAGATTATATAAATATATAAATACAACTATTAAGAAAATTTGAAAAAAAAAGAAAAAAAATCTTTTAATAATGTTAGAAAATGGGCCCTCCCATGTCAGATCATAAGTGGAATCCAACCCGATCAACAAGAATTGATTCGGGTAGTTATCAAATTCGGTTTGATCAAACTAGTTTGGTTGTGTTATGGTTTGGGTTTCTGATCGGTTTAGAGAAACCAAATCGATCAGTATAAATATTGGCAGATTAACAAACCTAATCAATCAGTTTTCAGTAAAGTAAAATAAAAACAAACTCTTCTCTCTCCATCTCTTTAAGGCGCCACCCGTATCTAGAGAGAAAGAGAATTTTCTCTTCCTTGATCACGGTACAGAGATTCAACTGTTGGCTTCTGGGATGCAGAAACATACCACGAGCTCGTCGCTTTCAGTGATCAGTGGTTCATGGAGACTGACTTCACCTTGCCGTCTTAAGCATTATGTCGAATAGAATTCCGTTACGCACCAATCGAGGTAGGCTCAATTTTCTTTAGTTTAACTTGTTTTGTTCTGTATAAAATGCTTTCAGCTAATCAAGAAAAAAAATAGTAAACATATATAACATACTCTAATTTGCTTGCCCTAACTAGGAATCAGAATTATACTAATATGATTTACTGTACGGAATATGTGAAGGTTTTGTTTTTGTTGTTTTATGTTCTTTTTGGTTGATTGGAGAATCGAATGTATAAAACACGATTGTTATACATTGTCATTTTGGACTTTCTAAATTTGTGTGTATGTACTATTACTTCTTAGGACTATAATCAGAAGCATTTTGGGTTCTTATATTCAGGTGATCCAAAACATAACTCAAATGCTAATAAAAAATGGTTATCTTATATTAATTTCTTGGACAAAATTCATAGCGTTCCTAAGGTATGATGATATCTCCCTCTCGGTCCCTACACTTTTTAAATTAACTGCTCCGTTCTTTGGACTTTTACACCTTTAGTCAACCTTAATAGAAAGCATGAAAAGACTAACTTGCCCTAAAAAAAAAATCTAAAACATCACATATTTTTGCTATGGAAAAAATCAACGGCAGTCCCTGAGGTATAGTGATATCTCTCTTTCGGTCCCTACATTTTCTAAATTAATCATTCCGCTCCTTGGAGGTTCACACCATTAGTCAAACTTAATTGAAGCATGAAAAGACTAACTAGCCTAAAAAAAATTGAAACATCACATATTTTTTTCTTTTTATTCCTTTCTTTTTCCCTCTTCATATTTTCCCCTGTCTCTCATATTCTCTCCTCTATTGACGGCTCCCCACCACTACCTACACCTCTAACCTCGGTTCACCACCGCATTTCCACCACCGATCGCTCTCTCGTCCGCCACTCAAACCCACCACCACCTCTATCACTATTTCTACCACAATGGTCGACCACCCAAACCCCAAAATCGACACCAACCACCTCTAAATTGCTCTCTTAAACTGGCACACAAAGACAAAAACACCAAAAATACTGAAACCCCCATAGTCATAACATCATCAAAAAAAAAGAAGGGCCAATTACATTGGCGTCCCTATTTTTTGCCATATTTTATGATTGTGTCTCTGTGTTTTGAAAAGATTATTATTGCATCCATGCTCTTAAATACAGTCGACCAGAACTCAACCAAAACTAACAGAACAAAAGGGAGTGCCTTAACAAATGTTGTCATGTTGGTTCTGCCTGAATTCTAGCTGACTGTATTTAAGAGCAGTGATGCAATAACAACCTTTTCAAAACACAGGGATGCAATAATTGATTATGGAAAAACAAAAGGACGCCAATGTAATTCCCCTAAAAAAAGAAACAAAAATCAAAGCAAACCCGTCACCAAAATCGCTTTTGCACATCATTTTTTCTCTTATATTGTTATGTTTTTTATAATAAAAAGGAGAGAAAACAAAAAACGAAGGGATATGAAAGACGTTCGAGCTCCGCCTCCCTTCGTCGTGTGTTATCAAAAGTCGCTGAATCGTTTCTCCTTGCTATTATTGTCGCCAGTCTTTGGTCTCTCTCTCTCTCATTTCTGTTGTTAATGGTGTGAATGTCCTGACCTTATTTTCATGATGTATATACTGGTGGGTTATTTGGGCTCTTTTAAAAAATGGGTTGGTGGTTCATATGAGTTGCTGGCTTGATTGGTGGGTTTGGTTTAATCCATAACCGGTTTGGTTTAGTGTTGTGGGGATGAAAATTGAATGGATTTCTGTTTTTGTGTTGAAAATTGAATGGATTTTAGTATGCGTTAAATGGATTTATGTCATGACCCGTTTTCGGACCGTGACCGCATTACGAGGCAAACTGTATATAAGAGCATGACCCATCTCGCACAAGCCTCAGAGAATAAAAACAGACTACCCAAATACTATTTACCAAATAGCTTATTAGTCATGTTAAAATAGTTTAACAGATGCTAAGTGTAGAAAAATAATATTCCCGAGTGAAAATATAAATATACTGATGATATCAAAATACTAAATAAATAATAATAGTTGAAACAATTTAACCATTAGAAAATTGAGTACAAATCCATAACCCACTATCCGGTGTGGAACATCTAACATAACAGAAATTAAGGCTCGAACAATAGAGTTTCCACTGCTGACAAAGTACCTCACTGAGCACGGAAGGTCGAATAACCGCTATCGATAACAATAGAGTTTCCACTGCTGACAAAGTACATCACTAGGGGTAAGAACCCTAGTGAGAAATGACACTCCAGAGTTGCTTCAGGCCTCACAAAAATCGTTTTGAAAACCTTTCAAAAACGTCGCATGCAGATATAAGTATACATACATATACACATTATATACAAAATAATAGTTTTTTTCGAAAACCATTTCAAAATCATTTCGCATCCAAAGCAAACAACAACCAGTCACCCAAATTGCCTAAATAAATAAAATAAATAAAAATATTTAATTTCCAAAATCGAAAATAGCCAAAATACGTCCTTTCAAATATTTTATAAAAATCACGTTGCTTTTCAAAAACACTTTCAGAGAATAATATTTTCCCAAATATTTTTCAAAGAGAAAATTCCAAAGTATTTTCAGAGAAATTCTAAAATTTTTCAGATGAAAAATTCCAAAATATTTTAGGGGACTTGAATCACATGAATAGAGTCAACCAGACTCGATAATAGTCATTTAGACTGGATTTGACCACTCAGACACTGGATATAGCCATGAAGGCACATGGTATAACCATCTAGGCAAGTATATGCCACTAAGGCATATGCTATTAACCACTTAGGCAAATGATACAATATCGGTGTATCAAAGGCTATGCTACCTCATAACTAGGTGTCCAAAATCAAAATGTTGCTAAAAATTTTTTTAAATAAATATTCAAATAGATAGCTTACAGAACAAACAAATTATTCACAAAAACTATATGAAAATTTCATATGAAAATATTTATTCCAAAAATATTTCAAAGTACCGAACCAAATATTTATACCAAAAAATATACTTATTTTTCATAAAAATAATTTACTATAGAATGCGTTTATTTCAGAACATATTATTTATTACAAAAATTTAAACTAGATATTAAAATATAATATTTATATTCAAAAACCATCAAAATTTCCATAGGAAATTACATTTCCACAATAGAGGTTTTCACATACATTAGATTTTAGGATTTTCTATCCTTTAATTATTCTAGATTACATGTCAAGTACAGACACGTCAAAAATATATAATTTAGAAGACATTGCCTATGTGTCTGAATCTGTCATTAACTCACTGGACGTTGAGCAAATAATCCAATCGCTGGCCACCGGGGAATAGCATACCACCTCAGAAATCCTACTATGCTGAATACAAAATTTATTACAACAAAATCAAATGTTGTACTGTGAAAATATAGAATATGCATGCTATGCAGATGTTCGCCCCAACCCATGACAAATGAAAATCCTAATGCGAATGAATATCCAACACTCTTGTCTCGAAAATCAAGCATCTCGCTAAATTACAGTTTGGTCCCCCGACTTTTGTAAAATTATGTTTTAGTCATTAGGACTTGACAAATTACAAAATGGTCCTCAAAGCATTCTCAATTCACTTACTAATTCTCTAAGTAGTCAGAATAGCCAAATTAGTCCCCTAACTCTCAAAAATTGCAAAATACGAAAAAATGCAACTTTGGTCTCTCAGAACCGTGGCTTACTCGAGTAAGCCAAAGTGCTTACTCGAGTAACAGCCTGCACTGGCTTACTCGAGTTAGTCAAGTGGTTACTCGAGTAAGTGCCCTTCCTAGATTCCTTTTTTGCCTTTTCGATAGAACAAGTACAGGTCTGGTGCGCATAACTGATGGCATAAGTAGAAAAAAAGGAACTACTATTATCGAAAAAGCAGGCAGAAGGGAAAAATTCTTCAAATTTGTCTAACTCCAATGTAACCGATAAAAATCATTACCAATCACCCACAGTACATAATATCAACCTTCTGAACACGAATCTAAGATCAAATCCATCCTAACAACTCGAAATCATCCAAAATCGACCAAAAACGAGATGATTCAAATGCATTTATGAACATCCTTAATTCTTATGATTTCAAACTTAACCCAAGTGATTTTAGACTCCTAAAGGAACAATCTAACAACCTTAAATCATCATTATAACAAAGACATCCCAAAATCAAACCTATGAACATTGTACTCCAAACCGTAATATGAACAATCTTGAACAAATGAGGAAAAGAGAGGTGTAGAGTGAAATCTTACCTCAAAGAATGGGACCCCTGTCTAAAACGACACATCGTTCAGCCATTTTCATGGCTTATTTGAGTAAAAGTAAGCCTTACTCAAGTAAGAGTTGGCTTACTCAAGTTATAGCTTTGCTAACTCGAGTTAAATTACTCAGAAAAATCATCCCAGAAGCATGGCTTTCTCAAGTAACCAAATCACTTACTCGAGTAATCCATACCCTACTTAATTCGAGTAGGTTCAAACGGCTAACTCGAGTTATCCATGGTCCAGATTACTCGTGTAACACATCAAAACTTACTCGAGTAATCCCACCGAAAATCATTTATCACCAACGCAACACTCCAATCGTTTAGGATCAAACCAAGATCAACTAAACGCCAAAGATTTTGATAATTTGACATCCTCAACATCTTCAAACATCAACTGCTAGGATCAAAATTGAGCGGAACAAATTGAGACTGATCGAAATGCTATAGAAGACATATCAGAAACAGAAGGGGTATTACAATTTATGTGTTGGTGGATGGACAGATGGTGGTGGTGGCGACTTTGTTTGTTCGGTGGTGATGACTGGGTGTTGTGGTGGCAGTTCTTGTGGTTGGGTTCAATGATGTGTGAGAGAGTGATGAGAGAGAGACAGAGCGAGATAGAGAAAAAGAGTTTATGAGAGATAGACACTCGTTCGTTATTCACCGCCTAGGGACTAATCATCAACATCAAATTTTGGCAAGGTAGCCAAAGAGCGCTTCTTTATAGTATTCGTGACTAGGGGAGACCAAAAATCCACGAAACTGACCAATCTTCCCAACCCAAAAAAAATCGCCTAGATTAGTTTGATGGTGTTTTGAAAATTATTCAACCTGATACGTAGTGGTTGGATTGCGGTTTGGAGGGTTTCAAACCCGAACCCGACCTACCCAACCAATATTTGGTATAATAACTATATATATTACACTAACCTTAATCTAACCAACCCTAAAAAACAAAACTCTAAATCAATTTTGGTTCATTTGCTTCTTTTTTCAATTATTGCCGCTCGCATTCTCTCTCACTATCGCTTCTCTCTGATCCTCACTCATCTCTCTATTTCACTTGTCACCATTCTCAAGCCACCTCACATTGTACATGAACCCTTTTCGCTTATCTCTGGTATTGTTTCCTTCTCATCTCAAATCTGCAATTCCCTCTATCTCGTTTCCCTCTCTTTCATTGTAGATGATCACCTGCACATTATTGAAGCTGAGTTGGAGTTGCAACATTGGAGAAATGGGTCATCTTGTTTTCGGTCTCTTGTTGATTAATAAAACAACATCTTTGGGAAACAATTAAGTTTTTGGGTCTCTGTTATTAAGGAACATTAGTTTATATTTCATGTGATTTCTTAATTATTTTATTAAAGATCTCAATGTTCAGCGCACACGAGGTTGACAAAGTTTGAGGTATTGAAATTAAAAAAGGGGAGTTACATTGGTGTCCCTGAGGTTTACCGTATTCTCTCATTACGTCCCTAAGTTTTTTAAAGGCTCATATAGTGTCCTTGCTCTTAAATGTTGTCAGCCATAACTAACGGGACACGTCATCTTTGGTGATGTGCCATGTGTCCTACATGCCAACGTGGTTGTAAAGACTTTTGTGCCCTTTTGTTAGATTTATTATTATTTTTTCTCTCATCTCTCTTTTCCCTCTCATGTCTCTCTCAGTCTTTTTCTCTATCCATCTCTCTCACTCATTGCCTCTGTTTTTCTCACCAAAGCGATTCATTTGTCGTCCTTCTTTCGTGTCTCTCTCTTTCTCAAACCATATCGCCACTTCAAACCATGACTCTCTCTCTCTCTCACTCACTCAATTTGGCATCTCTTCATCTCTCTCAGCAATGCCATCTCTCAGCAATGCCAAAGAAAAGAAAAGGATAAACAATGCCAAAGAAAAGGTAAAACTCCAGACTGAAATTATTCATAACCAAATAAACTTGACACAAACATCTCTCAACAACAGTAAAGTTGAACCCAAAAAAACTGCTAGCGATTCCGCGAAATCAAAAGCCTCCAAAATAACCAAAGAGCAAAACGCCACACAAACAACCAAATCACAAACCCAACAAAAAGTCAAAAAAATCCAAAACTACAAAAATCAAATCCCAGAATCACAATTTCAGTAAAAACTCAGAATGTTAATCAACTAACTACACAAGATATGTTACACAAATGCAACAATGCACAAAATCTAGAACAAAACTGAATTTGGTGGCAAATGGGATTCTTCGTCTAATCTCTATCTAATCTAAAAAAGAACAAAACTGAAATTAAAGACAACACCCATTTTCTATCATTGATAAGAAACAAAACAAACCTAGATCAAAAAACAAACACAATGGAGCTAAAAGAGGGAAGGGACAACACAACTCTCTCTCTCTTTACGCTCAAGCAACTCTCTTCTTCGCACCTAAGCGGCACAATGGCTACGAGCTTCTTCCCCGACGACGTCATTTTGAGGGATGACACGAGAGAGGAAGCCGCGACGTCATTTTGAGGGAGGGGACAAAGATAAATCTTTTGGAGTGGAAAGAGGACGACATGAAAGAGGAGGAAGCTTGGAAAGAAAGGCTTACAGGTTTGGTGGGTGTTGACTGTTGTCATGACCCGTTTTCGGACCATGACTGGTGTACAAGACGAACCGAACCAAAGGCCCGACATATCTCGCACAAGCCTCAGAGAATCATCCTTACTACCCAATTTCATATTCAAATTTATAATTAAGCAATATTAATAAAAGCACAAAACTCATTTAGTAGAGTAAAATGTTTGTAAAATAAAATATAGAAAACATTTAAAAATAAAATCATTCATAATATAAAAAACAAGAACGTAACAATTTGTATTCCAAAAACAGAGGAAACTTTTTGCAAGCGAACAACATGCAAGCATTCATAGAAACAAGATTCCAAATTTGTTTCAAAAATGTATTAAAAGGATATAATAAACTCGATTTATATTATTTTCAGAAGCTGATCAATTTCTTACAAAAACATAAAAGCTTTTTAGAATTATAATGTAATTAAAATTACAAAATTCAAATCAAACAAGTCCTCACACATACCAAATTTTAGGATTTTTGATCCTTTAATTATTCTAGTTCATATGCTATGGTCGTATTACAACAAAAACATATAAGTTAGAGAGACACAGTCTATGTATCTGAAACTATCATCCCTTCATCTAGATGATAAGCTACCAAACTCCGGATCACTGACCAACTACAGATGACTGGTCGCCTCGGAAACCGGACTGAGCTGAAACAAAATGTTTTCACAAGGGATCAACACGATGACTATGGTAATACAAAAAAAATGCAAAGATACAAATGCATACTCAAAACCAGACGATGTTAGAAATCCTATTTCAATTGAAAATCTAACACTCTCATAGAAAATCGGACCTCAATGTAAAATTATAGTTTGATCCTCGAACTTTGGAAAATTATGAACTAGTCCCCAAAATATTCCAAATTTAATAATGAATCCCTAGCACTCCAAAAATCATTAATCAATCATTAAAATTCTAAAAATATATAATTTAATTCCCCAAATATACAAAATCCTATTTTAGTCCCTAAAATGCACAATATCACTTTTGGTCATCCAATGGAAAATTACAAAAATAGTCCAAATTTCAATTCAACCGATGAAAATCGAATCCAAAAACCTGCATTTGTTCTAATCATCCTCAGGAACTCAAATGTATAATTTGTTTGCTGAAAACAACTATAAATCTCAAGAAATAAGCCAATTTGTTCCTAGCCCTAGTTGTCCATAAACCCACTAAAATCATTCATTTCAAAGCTTGAATCAAGTTTATTTAAGTCCCCTCTAACCTATTCTAGCATCCCCGAGCATCCATTTCATCAGAATCATCCAAAAATTCAAACCCATTCCAAATTCGGCTAAAAAGGGATATTCGAGATCAATGCATGAAAATGAAGTAAAAATCGAAAGAGAAGTGTAATTTTACCTCAGATGATGCAAAGGTATGATGGGTAAGCCATGGGAGAGCCAATGGAATGGCTTTGAGGGGAGAGAGAGGTGAAAATAGAGTAAGGTCGAATGAGGGTCGGGTGGTATTTTTATAGCGCAGCGACCCATTGGTTGACTACCCAAGTTTGGTAGTCAACTAGTGAAGATGTTCTCCACCAGTCGACCCCCCAATGCACCAGTCGACTACCCAATCGATGGGCCGACTACCCGAGGTTTTCCTTCACAATTTGATTTCTTACACTTCTTCCATTCAATCCAATCGAACACCATCGAAACCAAAAGTCCTAAATCACTCCAAAACATCATCAAACATCAAATTATCATCTAAAACACCTAATCATAATCTCAAACCTTCAAGAATTTTGAATTGGGAAGGAACTAAGATCATTCAAAATTGAATAAGGTTCCACTGGAGGTCTTATAAGAATTGATTGGAATACTTCAAAAGATTGATCGAAACGGGTGGGATATTACATACTTCTCCCCTCAAAAGAAATTCGTCCTCGAATTTTCAGATCATTCAGATTGGAAGAATTACAAAGATACACCAAATTACTAATACAACTAGAACCTTCAATCTAACCAAACTCTAAAATCACCAATTCAAAAATCGAATCTAAGTCTCCAAATCAGAGTATAACCCAAAACTCTTAACATATCAAACCACGTAGAGTCCAGCTATCATTCTACTAATTTATTGGCTTTCTTGTATCGAGACTTGAAACATACAAACAAAGTGTAGATCATGCAGGAACATAGACAAAAGATACCAAAGAATGCACATGCAAAAATAAATAATAACAACTTATGAATCGATAGAATCAAACAAGTGCAGACATCCATGCCGCATCTAGCAGAATAATGCTCTAAGGCGCTCAATTACAAATATGTAAACTCACTTTGACATATCAAAGTATGCAGAACAAAGGCAAAAGATACAGAATAATGCAAATGCAGAGAAGGTAGGTACAAACTTATGTATTATGGAAACCCACCATTTCCATATCCACTGATGGCTTGTCAGAGAACAAATCAGGTCTTATCTCAAATTGACAGAAGCGTCAGATCATGGAACAAACATGTAACAAAATTATTAAGGATCAATTTGTGAAGTTGAACAAAAGAATAATGCAAATGTAGAGAAGGTAGGTACAAACTTATGTATTATGGAAACCCACCATTTCCATATCCACTAATAGCTTGTTAGAGAACAAATCAGGTCTTATCTCAATTGACAGAAGCGTCAGATCATGGAACATACATGTAACAAAATTCTTAAGGATCAATTTGCGAAGTTGAAGAATGCCCAGAGGTACAAAAGAACAAAGATCATATTTTGGAACTTAGGGAATCATAGACACTGATCAAGATCAAGGTTCGAAAATCTCAATAATTAGACCAACATACGGAGCAAAAAGGAACAACAAATAATGATCAACAGAACATAATGGAACATAACACATCAAATGTTGTTGAAGGAAATAGTGAATAGAACCAAAAGAAATTATACTTCTGATGTTCAACCCTAGATTCGGATTAGGTTGATCTTGTAACTCGGATGGTGCACTTACTTCCACATCCAACTCAACTCATCCCATCAAACAATGTCATTAAACAGAGGTAACAATATCATTAGTTGCCTACCAAATAAAGTTTTTCATCTAATCAGGCACCCTTATGCCATATTATGGATTGCCATCCACCATTTCTTGACTCGTTCATTAATTTCTTCAAACATGTGTATTCCCTGACATGTATTAAGCTCACCCTATCCAAAACACAAAATTCATAAATTTCTCAACTTCATCTCAAGCAACGTTGAACCACATTGTTCATCCTTGGTCGATTCTCGATGTATCGAAATACACCGCAACATCTCCGCAGTCTAGTGTGAATCTAACACTGACCCATTTATCAAACACTTGCCAGCATATAAAAACTCTACCTGCCCAAATCTATTCATACAATGTAACTTCCTTTGCTCCACCAAGACACAAAAGCTATAATCCAAGGAAAAATCCCAGACAACTCTCCTATGATACTTGGTCATTTAGAAGAAATTGATAACCTTAGCAAACAACTCTGAACACCCTACAATAACATTAATCAGTCAATAACCTTATCATACGAGTCTCCCTTTGGAGCCTTTAACTGCTGATGTACACTAAGTCACACTTCAAGCATAAACTCAACCCTTAGTACAAACAAAAATTTCCTAGGAAGGCTCTACAGAAAGGTCTCGCACCAGTGGTATGTCTTTCAATTTCACTTTCGAGCCTTGAGACTCAATCAAACACCAAAATCAAATATGTTTCGTAATCATAACAAATCATTCCCTTATTATTCCAATTACTATCACATGTTTCTAATTCTCAGAATAAACTAAAACAAATCTTTGGATAACAAACTACAAATTCCCATGTCACTGAATCAACTAGATTATATACTTAGGAACAAAGAACCTCCAACAAAATTCCACAGAGAAATATTCTATTAACCAGACATGACAGAAGAGAATATTGCAACAACCAAGGACATCATACCAGAATAGAAAGGAATGTATACAGACATATAAAAAATTCAACAGAAGTATGCAGAGACGCACATAAGTTCAAAAGAACATATGCCAAAATGCGCAAAAGTTCGCAGAATTTCAAAGGAACACATATACAGAAGTACAAATTTGGAAAGAATACTAGAGTTAGGACTCTCGACTATCACGTAGCCTGGCTACTTACGGAGATAGCAATGACGCTTTGGCTTGCTACACTACCCGAGATGTTTCCTCCCACAAACACTACACCATGAAATCCGGTCCTTGCCTGCGCCTCCAGAGCTCGAAGCCTTACCCTGATACTCGGTGTGCCCATTCCGGTGCACCGCACTAAATTTTTGGCTACTTCCATACTGATTTGGTACCCCTAAAGAGATCCTATAACTTTGCCCAGACTGGCTACTCTAACCTCTGCCCTGATGGCCGCTCGCTAATCCTTCAGGCCTACTCCTTTTGGGAACATCCATTGAGTATATGTCGTCAATATATTCCATGGCCCTAGCGGCCTCAACAATTTGTCTCACTGTCCCAAGCTCCAAAGTTCCTACCCATCTGGCATATAGTGGTAACAAACCATTTTGAAACTTTATCGCCAGTGCTTCTCCACTTCGGCACCACTTTTTTGCATACTTACTAAGCTCTATGAACCTATCCTCATAATCATTCACAAACATTCCCTGCTTCTAATGAAAATCATTAAACTCATCTACCTTCTTGTCTCTAATGCTCTAAGGAAGGAAAGACAATATAAGTTCATTCTTGAACTCTGCCCAGGAGATGCTCTCCTTTTTTTCTCAAAACCTTGCCACCACAAAGCTGCACGACCATCCAGAAGGAATTTTGCATATCTGACCCTCTCAGCATCATCGTTGTAGTTCAGAGAACTAAAACAATGATGCTCTAATACTATGATAAAATTTTGTGGGTCCTCTCCCTTCCTGTCCACAAATCTCAGTGGCTCAAGCTGTAGAAAACTTATAAGATGGGTACTAGAATCGACCTCTGTTGCAACCATTGAAGCGGCTATTGCTGGTTGCCTTCTAGCTGTCTGTCCAAGAAGAAATTGCTCGAAGTGGTCCATGATTTGACCAAAACGTTCAAACACATCCAGTTGAACCATAGGCAATGGTTGAGGCTGAGGTGATGATGCTGCAACTTTGGGATGCTGGCTTGACGTTGTTTGACTGGCGACCTCAACGGATTGACGCCTAGCGGCCTTCCTAGGTCTTATTTGACAGCAAACATATCCACAAACGCCTGACAAACGGAACATACATGCATATGTTAGAGTCAATATGCAAACTATTGCCATAATACCAAAAAAAGAGTTAGAAGGCTATATAGAGGCAAATCAGATAGACTCAATAAAAAATACCTAAGCTCCATAGCTGACCAGACATTACGAAACCTAACACTCTGATACCATCTTTGTCACGACTCATTTCCAAGCCATGACCGGCGTACACGACAAACCGAACTGAAGGCTCAACCCATCTCACACAAGCACCGGAGAATCATACTTACTACCTAATTTCATATTCAAATTTATAGTTAAGCAATATTAATAAAAGCGCTAAATCTCATTTAGTAGAGTAAAATGTTTGTAAAATTAAATACATAAAATGTTTCAAAATAAAATCATTCATAATATCAGAAACAAGAACGTAACCCACATAAACCCGGTGTGGAGCCTTTAACAAACATATAAAATAGGCCTGAACAATAGGACACTCACTGCAGCCAAGAAAGCCTCACTGAGTGTGGGAAAATGGATGTTCACTATCAACAAAACTTGAAAAATGGGATAGAAATAAACAAGAAAAAGAAAGGCTGAGGGATAACAGTTTGGAACTGCTTCCATAAATAAGTAGTAGTGTTTCCATGAATCCATTTTGGAAAACAGTTATAGACAAAGCATACATCATGAACACATACATTCAGGAACTAAGCGAAATCTTTCAAAAATATTTTCAAACTTTATCAAGGCTAGTATTCTTTCATAAGCAAAGCAAAACCATTCAAAATCTTTTAGTTAATCAAAGATTCCAAAAAAAAAGTGCAAAAGCATTTTTAAGCTTTACCAAAAATTTCATAACATAAGTTAAAAACCCTTTTAGCTAATTAGAAATTCTAGAATCAAAGGGTTGTCACATAGGCTTAAAGGGTAGCCATCAAGGCGAGTAATGCCACTAGAAAGAGTATAGCCACTAAGGCACAGACTAGCCACTTAGGCACAAAGATATATATATGGCCACTAAGGTGCAACGATAGCCCTCCGGGCTGTATCCAACGATGGATCAAAACCAAAAATCAAAGTAGTATTTCAAAAGCAAACGATTATATAAGATAACAATTTGTATTCCAAAAATAGAGGAAACCTTTTGCAAGTGAACAACTTGCAAAGAAGACAAGCATTCACAGAAATAAGATTCCAAATTTGTTTCAACAATGTATCAAAGGGATATAATAAACTTGATTTATATTATTTTAAGAAGCTGATCAATTTCTTACAAAAACATAAAAGCTTTTCAGAATCAGAATGTAACTAATATTCCAAAATTCAAATAACTTTCCAAGAACAGATTTCATCTTTGCCCAAAATTCATAAAATTTTTAGAAACAAATTCAAATCAAACAAGTCCTCACGTAGGCCAGATTTTAGGATTTTTGATCCTTTATGGTCGTAGCACAACAAAAACATATAAGTTAGGGAAACACAACCTATGTGTTTGAAGCTTTCATCCACTCACCTAGATGCCAAGCTACCAAACTCTGGATCACGGACCACTGATAGATGATTGGTCGCATCGGAAACGAGACTGAGCTGAAACAAAATGATTTCACAAGGGATCAATATGGTGACTGTGACAATACAAAAACATGTAGGGATACAAATGCAGACTCAAAACTAGAAGGTGTTAGAAATCCTATTTCAATTGAAAATCTAACACTCTCATCAAAAATTAGACATTGATGTAAACTTACAGTTTCGTCCCCAAAATTTCAAAAATTATGAACTAGTCCCCAAAATATTCCAGATTTAATAATGAATCCATAGCACTCAAAAAATCATTAATCAATCATCAAAATCCCAAAAATATGTAATTTAATTCCCCAAATATACAAAATCCTATTTTAGTCCCTAAAATGCACAATATCACTTTTAGTCCTCCAATGAAAAATTACCCAAATAGTCCAAATTTTGATTCAACCGATGAAAATCGAATCCAAACACCTATATTTGTTCTAATCATCCTCCGGAACTCAAATGTATAATTTGTTTGCTGAAAACAACTCTAAATCTCAAGAAATAAACCAAAATTTGTTCCTAACCCTAGATGTCCATAAACCCACTAAAAGCATTCATTTCAAAGCTTGAATTAAGTTTATTTAAGTCTTGTCTTACCTATTCTAGCATTCCCAATCATCCATTTTACCAGAATTATCCAAGAATTCAAATCCATTCCAAATTCGGCCAAAAAGGGAAATCCGAGATCAATGCATGACAATGAAGTAATAATCAAAAGAGAAGTGCAATATTACCTTAGATGATGCTAAGGAATGATGGGGAGGCCATTGAGAGCCAATGGAATGGTTTTAAGGGAGAAAGAGGTGAAAATAAAGTGAGGCTAAATGAGGGTCGGGTGGTATTTTTATGGCCCAGCAACCCGCTGGTCAACTACCCAAGTGTGGTAGTCGACTAATGAAGATGTTCTCCACCAGTCGACCCCCCAATGCACTAGTCGACTACCTGGTTGTCGACTCCCAATAGGGGTGGGCTTAGGTTGGACCAGGCCATCACCTAAAACTTCAGCCTTGTCGACCGAGCTAAAG
This sequence comes from Flueggea neowawraea, assembly GCA_948243855.1. Lineage (NCBI taxonomy): Eukaryota > Viridiplantae > Streptophyta > Magnoliopsida > Malpighiales > Phyllanthaceae > Flueggea > Flueggea neowawraea. The sequence goes on along the minus strand of CAODLS010143736.1, from coordinate 7,865 downwards.
GTCTGGCCTAGACCTGCCCATCCAAAAGGGTGGGCTTACTTTTTTATTTAAAAAAAATATTTTTAGTTAAAAAATATTAAAATTCTATATTTTTTATCAAAATGTAATTTAACATATATTTTATTATATAAATTATACTTTAATAAATACTAAATAACTCTTAAATTTATAATTGACATCATTTTTTCTAATTTATAACACATAATACATCAAATTAATATTAATATACTATATTTTATATATAATATATATGACCGGATCGGCCCGCCGGGCCTCACTTTAAGCTCAGGTCCGACCCTACTTGTTTTTTAAAAAATAGGCGGGTAGGGCCACGAGTTGGGAAATTTTGGCTCAAACTGTCCTTTTTTTGGGGTGGGGTTGGGCCAAAATGCCCAGTCGTACTACCTAATCCATGGGTCGACTAACCGAGGTTGTTCCTTCATAATTTGATTTCTTACACTTCTTCCTTTCAATCCAATCGAACACCATCGAAACCAAAAGTCCTAAATCACTCCAAAACATCATCAAACATCAAATTATCATCTCAAACACCTAATCATAATCTCAAACCTCCAAGAATTTTGAATTGTGATGGAGTTAAGATCATTCAAAATCAAATGAGGTTCCACTAGAGGTCTTATCGGAATTGGTTGGAATACTTCAGAAGATTGATCGGAATGAGTGTGATATTACAATTGCAGTGCAGACAGGTTTGGACAGAAAGGGAAAGAGAGACCAAGAGAGAGATATGGAGAGAGAAAGAAAGGAAGAAAGAGAGAGTGAGGCTAGAGAGAAAAGACAGAGAGAGTGATAGATGACAAAAAAAGAGGGTATTTTAGTATTTTTGCACTTTCGGTTAAGAAAAATTAACACCATTAACAACCAGGGACGCGATAGGAGCATTTTCAAAACTTAGGGACGCAATTGTAGAATATGGTCAACTTCAAGGACACAAATATAATAATCCCCCATCCCAAATGAGGAAGTAGGGAAAGAAATTTCCTAACACGAGGTAAAAATCGACCTGACTAAACTAATTATTACACTGGTCGGTTTCAATTTCTTATTTTTTTTAACCCAATGTAGTCGGGTTGATTTGGAAAATTTCTCCAAATTGACCAATATGACCACTTACAATGCCCTATTTGTGATTAGTTGTTAATGACTATTCTCTTATTCATTTTTTCCTTGGAATAGGTAAAGTCTAGGGCAAGCTGGGGTGCCTATGCTCTTAATGTAAGGGTGTTGTTACAATCCATCAGGGCTATCACCAGGCGTGCAAATAGAACTAAAAAATTGTTTCCTACTTTTTGAGAGTTAGGAGAACAATGCTGCCCTTTAGTAAATTTTGCGAGCATGCCAAGGAATTTAGGTTTCCTATACCAAAAAGTAAAAATGACGCTCAAAGATCTCAAATCTAATCAAACGACAAAAATGAGCAAATGGATAAACTCATTGTATTGGGTTTTTTTTTGCTTCTTTGAGACAATTGCAAAACACACAATGAATTTTACTAATTGATGTCCAAATTACAATGATGACAATTGGGATCAAGTAACAAAGTTTAAAGGAACTAAAGGAGCTAAGAAGGCTTAGGAGACTAAGAGGCTAAACTCATAAGAGATTAATGAAATGTAATGTAAAGAAAAAGGTTTCGTCAAATGTATTCATTTGTTGTGTTTATATTTTCTTCATCAAGAATCTTCTGCCATTTAAATCAATCATGTTATTCCTAAATTTATGGAATCAAGCCCCCAATTAGCTATGAAATTCCTTGGTGATCACTCTAAGCAACTAGCTCTTGTGATCACCTTCCTGTGAGGATTTCTTTCCTTTTGTGGGCTTTGACTTGGATTTTGATTTTATTCCTTCTGTGATTTGCTCTTCTAACAAATTAACTTTTCGTGGAGCTTTGATTCTTCCCTTTCTTGGCTTAAACACAAAAACCAAGTTCATTGTGGGATGCTTCCTTGAGTCTGTAATTTTATTTTCAGAATTTTCTTCCTTTCTTGTCCTAATGCTCAAGAAGCTAAGTTCCCTGTGGGCCGCTCCCCTGAGTTTGTACTTTCATTCTTGGGGATTCTTTCCTTCTGTGGGTTCTAACTTGGAGAGTGATTCTAGGATGCTAATAATCCAACTATGATCTTCATTCTTTCATTTCTTGTCCTAATCCTCAAAATGCCAAATCTTGGAGTCGCTCCCTTAAGCCTTAACCTTTAATCCTAACTATGGACTTCTGTTCAAGTGGGCTTAATGGTCTCGGCCCTGCCCATTAAGCCCAGACCCAAAATATAACGTAAACAAGAGTAAAACAAGGAAACTGTTAGGGTTTTTCAACCTATTTCTTATAATAGTAAAATCAAATTACTCGTATCTTTCTTCCTTATGGAATTTTTTTCCCTTTGATTGAGATGTGCGGTAGGTATTTGTCTATCTCTAGTGAACTACGAATGATAGAATGTAAGATATTCATATTAAACTATCATAAGAAAAAGATATTTGTATTACCGTGTAAGACTAGATTGTTTTATTTTGATGTTAGGTGAATGCCTATTCATAAGGAATCAAATGTGTGGAATGCGGTTATTGAAAACAGAATATGATCTAAAGAGAATCTGCTCATGCTTTCTTCATATTTCGATCATAGCAAATGTGCATATATCATAGTTTTTTAATTAAAATTTTCGGTGCTTATAAATCTACGGTATTTAACTAATTCAAATTTTAATAAACAATAGCTCATCCTGTCGAGTTTTATAAATTCTTTATTACCAATGCGCCCCAAGACCTCATGGTCATACATCATAATTTCTAGTAATCTGTGTAATCACAATACAGCTATCCAAGACGGGGTGAATTGGATATCTTGCTAAGTATAAAAACCTTTTTAAAACTTTTTGCAATATTTTGAAAACTGAAATCAGTAGCTTAATCCAACACCCAAACTTAGAAACTGAAATGAAGATAAGTAAGGGATAGAGAAAACAAATCCGCGATTTATAGTGGTTCGGTCTTCCTTGACCTACGTCCACTCCTCTAACCTCAACTAGAGAATTTCAATCCATTATCACTTCCTCACTTGCGGGTGAAGGCAAACCATTACAACTTCTTGTTTTTAGGCTCACAAAATATCCTTTACAATCCCTTGTTTTTAGCTGGCTCAATAAGTAAACCAATACTCACTTGTTTTCAAAGGTACAAAACAAGCAAACCTATTCTACCATCAAGCTTTGCCAACAAAGCTTGATTACACAAAGTTTAAAAGAACGAGAATGATATTCTCACACAAACTCTTAAAGCAAATAGCAACGTAAAAACTTAGTGAGGTGTAAGAACTAGAAAACACTTAGAGAGAGAAAGTTAGGAATAAAATTCGTAAAGCTTGGGCAACACACTAAAAAATGTTCTCTACTTGCCTTTGGACTGATGAAGTCTATTTATAGTTGCTCTTTGAAAAATATTCGTTGTGGGGCTCAAACAATCCATTGTGAGAGAGGTGCAACTTGTTAAAATTGTTGACCTCAGTCCTTACTACGTGCATACTACAAATAGTACGTGCGTGGTGTCCATTCTATCAGAGTATTACGCGCTGCTTTCCCTCTTCTGCGTGCATAGTATGAAGCCCAGTATCTACTGCTTGATTTGATCAAAATTCTGGAAACTACTATATGCGTAGCATGTAAACTGCGGCCGTAATACTATGGTTCTGCGTGGATTCCATTGTCTTCTACAGGCGTAGACGAACCTCCAATAGTATACTTTTGATTTGTCACGTGATTGTGTCATATGGTGTCAGTGAATATTCAAATTTAAAATTCCTGAAAAGCGTCTCATATTTGTCTCATAGTCCAGCTTACCCAGATCTACATGCATAACACCGGTTCTACGTGCGTAGAACGTAATATTTTGACGTAATCTGATCTGCCAGCAAATATTCGCTTTTTGAATTTCTGACATAGCATAACATAATTCTTTGCTTGCTGAAAATAGCCTATCATACCCGTCTATGCACATAGTATCTCCTACTACGTGCATAGTAAGAACATGAAGCTCTTTCCTTTTACGAGTACTTTTCTTTCTAGTTTGAATTCACAACTCGTCTACGCGTATAGTATTCCATACTGCCCACATAGCATGTTACCATAATGAATTTGTTTTTTACTACGTGGATTCCATCTGATATAGTGCGTGCAAAATAGACTTGGATCATTCTATCTTCTGATTAACACAGTACTACGTGCATAGTATAAGGTATATCGCACATTGTATCCATTCTAGAACACTTCAGAATTTCTTTATCTTTGTCAAAGTGCATGACTTAACTTTTTCAATTGTTTTGTTAAATCATCAAAACTTAGAAGGAATTTTCATGTAGAGCAAACTTGGTTCAACAATCTCCCCCTTTTTTATGATTACAAAAACAATGAAAGAGTTTGCACTCCTCCTCAATCAGTGCACCTATTTAAGGACACTTTACAAACAATTAGTAAATTTGATGAAGGGTTGTTAATCCTTGTCCGAGATTTAGTTTTTCACAAATAATCAACAAACTCTACATATATTTCTCTCCCCCTTTTTTGTTATAATAAAAAAGGCACAATCAAAGAACAAATGGACATTCAAAAGACAATTTCATTGCACATAAACATGTAGTAGTACCCATTAATGGAACAATTAATATCAATATGATGCATATGTGAGGACAAAATGTGGATCCTAATCAATGACAATCACGGTTGGTTTGTTGGAAGGACGTGGAGGTAAAAGTGTGCAAAGTTCTTCCATAGCTTCCACAGCCCTGCCCACTATAACTTTAAACCAATCAAGCTTGTGTTGTTCTGCTGTGATGGATCTGAGAAGATATCGTAGAGAGAGCAAATCACAGAGATACTGATCATCATCATCATTAGTTGGAATTGTATCCCGAAGAGGAGGTAGAGCATCAACCATTGCTTGGTACATATCAATTGCATTGGTGAAATTCTTGATGATCTTATTGAAATTTCTCTATCTTGCAGCATTAGTTGGAGGAGGCATAGATGAAGGCACAAATAATGATTGAGGAAAGGGTCGAGGCATAGGTTCTAAGTCAGAGGAGTCACTGGTTTCATCTGAATCACTCGAATTACTTGACTCGCTAGGGACATTCTTGCTAGTCGATGCTTGTTTAAATCCTTTTTTAGATATGCAAGGAAATCTTTCCTCATTTTTTGAATCCTCTCAAGATCTTCAGCACTTATTCTTGGTCGTGCCTCTGAAGTTTCTGCTGATTGTTGTTCAGCGGATTGAGCTTCAATAAATGGTTCCCCAACCACTGTTTATGCCAGAGCTTGCTCTGTTTCAGTTGGAGCCTCTGTTTCATGACAACTTTCCTCTTCATGCTTTGCTGGAATTGTTGATTCTTCCACAATAGGTGGCTCATTCAAATTCATTTGAGGAGCAATTTCATTCAGGGCAGAGGAAGGGGCTGCTCTATCACCACTTGAAGATTTATGACCGTGAGGTGAAGATGGTGGAGGAGTATGCTCAACTGGAGGAGTAGGAACTTGAAACGGACTCGGTGGAGGTGGTTGCTGCAAATTTTGAATTTCAACTTTCAAGCTTTCTAAGAGATTGATGACCACTTCAAAGTTTGAAGAAGTCTCAGTTTGGTAAGCTTGAAGTTGCTATCTCACAGCCGTGAAATTTGATTCCGTTTCATCTTTGAAATCCATGAACTCTTGCTGCAAAAGAACAAGCTTTGTCCTCTTGACAGTGTTTGGTCCAGCCTCTCCTTTAGTTGTTCCTTCTTTTTCAATATACTACCGAGTCATCTCCTTCTTTCTCAGCTTCTTCTGATTCATCCTCTACAACACTACTTTGTTGTTGTGGAATCCCTTTCCGTCGGATGAAGATCATGTCTCTTTTCTTAGGCATGAACTTTTGATCTCTTGGATCAACCATGATGTCTCATTCTCGTAAGTAAGGCTGATATACATAGCCTCGCTTCACTATCCTGAATAAACGCATGCTTCGAAGTGTAGAAGCACGGATCTTCTTGCTATCCTTCACCCTCTGAACTTCAAAGTCTTTAAAGTTTACTCCAAAGTGCTTGAAAATTTTTGTAAGGTGACTAGCATATGGCATATGCTAGATTCTCTCCCTGCTGAGATGATTGAAGGTAGGAAGATTGAAGTTTTTCACTTTTTCAAGCATCCAATCAATCACCACATATGCAAAGTTTATTTCTCGCTCATTCATCAACAAATACGTATGAATGAGATCCTGATTTGTGTAGGGAGACTGAATATGCTGCTTGGGTTGCAAAATTCGTGTGAAGGATAGATGAACCATCTTCTAAAACACTCCAAGATCAATTTGATCAAGCAACTTAGCCTCCATTGTCACCACAACAGCCTTATCTAACAAAATTCTCTTAATTTCTCCAATGTCCACTGCAACTTCGCTTCCCTCTTCATCATAAAAATCAGTCATACCTTTTTCCTTTTTGATGACACAACCTCTGTGTGACGATCTAAATAACTAATACAGAGTATCTTCATCAATGAAAATATCTTGTCCATTAACTCTATTTGACACTCCAAGATTTTCAAAATTATGTATGTCAGAAGGATCTATATTCTTCCATCTCCTAGCATTAGCATAGAAATCCTTAGCCAATTCAGGATAGAAATCATCCCCGAACATATAAAATCAACAAATCCCAAATCTATTAAATTGTTCTGTCAACTCCAATCCACATTCATGTAATGAGCGAAAATCAAAAACCTTTCAATCTTAAGTCATTGCCCTTCCTAAAGCCTTGAAGAGCCGAGCTGCTTGAAAATCAACAAACTGTGTTGAATCGAAATGATTTTCAACCAGAATTCTTTGATTCTTCTTGCTCTTCTTTGAAGGAGGTGAAACGGGGGTGCTATATGGATCAGGAAGGCCTATTTCCACCTCTGAAGGGTTCGCCTTGCTCAGGAATTGATTTCTTTGAAGCAATGTTGGAGCAAATCTTCTTGATTTTCTTCGATGCCATACTGAAACTGGATAGTACATTGGAATTAGGGTTTAGGATCTACGTAGAATTGAAATTGGGGAAAATCTGAGAGATTTGGGTTGAGAAATGAGAGAGAAATTTTGATTTTGTTTGAAAAGATGATGTGGGAATGAAATTTTTAGAAAGAGAGCGGGAGGTTATGAATTTAGGTTTTGAGATTCAATTTGGGTTTTAAGTAACTGAAGGGTACTACACTCGTAATATCACGTGTTACGCCCATAGTATAAAGTCTGTGAGGACTTATACGCATAGAGCATGATGCTACGCTCGTAATGGACAAGATGCTCAGACATCTGTTTAAAAGGTAGATAGGGTTCTACGTCCATAGTATCCAGTAGTACGCGCACAAAAGAATCAAAATGGCTTCTACGTCACTTCTACCCATATTAAGCACATAGAATCATTTTCCATATGGATACTATGTGCGCTGACCAAGATATTACGCTTCTATCACTTCAGTACTACGCCCATTGTATCATCTTCTACGTACGTACTGAGAGCGCCTCTGAACCACTGCTACTACTTGTCTATATTGCGTGGGTATACATCATTACTACACCCACAATACTTTCCATATTTGATACTCAGAAAAGCTTGTCTACGACTACCTGCACAATACACTTTATTATGCGCATAGAATAGATCCCGAAAACTTATAGTAATAATCCATTACATACTACGGGCACAATACTATCGGCTGTGCAAGTAGATCAAACCCAGATAGTCTTCTGCTGAAATACCAAAACATGTTACGCCCATAATAAATCTGCTATACACGTAGTGGCCAAATCTTGTAATTTCAGAACCATCAGACCAACTG
>CAODLS010143654.1:0-11254 GCA_948243855.1 Flueggea neowawraea | reverse complement strand
TTTTTTCTTGTCGGGCCATTAATTTATGTTAATGATTTAAAACATAATTAAATGGGCCTAATATGAAATTCGGCACACCCATTAAGGAGGATTGAGAATTCAGCCTTATGGGCAAATAATTAGAAAGAGTGATTAATTAATAACATTTGATTAATTACTTAAAAGGAAAGAAAAGGAAGAGAAGATTTTGGCTAGGGTTTCTCCCTTCCTTGGCCGAAACCCTAAAAGCTTAATAGGAGGATTTGATTCTCTCACTTATGCTTGGAAAAATTCGGCTAGGGTTAGGGTTGAGTGACAATCCTATTTTCTCTCTTTGCCTTTCTTTAGTCAAAACCCTAATTTGGAGGAAAGAGAATACAATTCTTGCACACTCCAAATTCGGCTAGAGTTTTTCCATCTTTCCTTTCTAACCAAAACCCTAATAATAAAAGGAAGAGAATTTAATTCTCTCACTCACTAGAGGTTGCTAGGGTTCGACCTCCAAACAAAATAGAGAGAGAAAAATATGTTTTGTTTCATCTCTTAAAATTCTTTCTCAAGGCAAGAAAATGTTTTTCTTTTAGTGCTAGCACACGTAGCCATAACCAATAATCTTATGTGTGTGTGCGAGATTAGAGGAGATTCATCTTTTGGCAGTCTCTAGGTCAATTGCATTTGGCACAAACAAAGGAGGAAGGAGAAACCAAATTCGTCCAGCCCTCTTTTAGAGAAATACAATTCGACAAGGCTGAAAGGTATATTTATCCGGCCCCCTTTTATTAATTATGATTACATATAGTGTTCCTGGATTTTTCTTGTGTGATGTTGTTGTTTTTCCGCTGCGCATATTAGATGTTTATTAGCATAACAACAGGTTTTGAGAGTTTTTGTGGTTGTGTGATATGGGTGTAATTCGAGCTAGGTTTAGATTCTCATGGATTTCTGAGTTATTTGGAGTTGGTTTCTGTTATATATTGATGAATATGAGTTAGAGATACCATAATCATAGTTGGTTTGGATGGATTTGATGATTTGTACTTTGAGGTATAATTGACCCGAGATTGAGAATGTTGATTCTCAATGATTATAATCTGTTTTGAGGCAGAGGATGTTAGATTCACATTTTTGAAGATATTTAGAGCACTTGAGAGTGTTCGGTTAGTTGGGAATAGCTCGTTTGAGAGTTCTGCATATGCATTGCATTGCACTCATGCATTCGGTAAGGCCACAATACCATATTTGATCATTATTATGTTGTATTTGTTACAACATCTTGTGCTTATCAACACCAGCAGCCACCCACCAGCGGTCTTTGATTGGGTTCCTAGAGTTTGGGACATCCAGATGAGTGGATGACAGCTTCAGACACATAAGTTGCCTTTCGAAACTGTGTATGTTTTTGATGTGTTATCACATATTTGTGAACTTGACTAATCTAAGGATTGGTTAATTATATGAAAAGAATTATGTGAATAAATATTTGTTTTTTAGAAAAGTTACATATATATATTGATATATATATGTTTTCCACATGTTTTGACTATAAGATATGCATGGTTTTGATGATGTTTTTGATTGTGGGACACCTTCGCTACGGGGTACGTAGCCTTTGGTATACCAATCATGTTATGACCTAGCTATCGATGTAGACGGTAGTCATTTTACCCTGATCGGGTACATGATTGGATTATGGATCAGTGGTAGAGTCCACGATCGTTATACGGTGGGAGAATGACATAGACCACACCACGATTTCCTATTGTCCCATGATAAGTATATGATGTTTTCAGGAAAACATAATATTATTGGTAGTATTTTACCAATGTGTATGTGTTTGCTTTTGGTGTAAACGTTTCCAAAACGTTTTCTTAGCAATCATACTATGTATATAGTGTGTATATATGTATACCTGTCATATACCGTATGTGATAGTTTTCAAATGGTTTTCAAACCAGTCTTTGTGAGGCACGTATGAGGCGATCTGGAGTGTTGTCCCTCACTGGGTTCTGACCCTTTTGTTTTTTTGTGTTGTCTTGTTTCCATTTTACAGTTTGACTGGACTAGGCAACATTTTGCATCTAAGCCCAATGAGACATTGACGTTTTTGGTTAGTAACGCCTCTTTGCCAGACTACTTCATTTGTATTAGAGCTCCACATCCGAGATGTTGTTGGGTTATGAGGTATGTGTTTTGATTTTGTATATGGATTTGAACTAGTTCGCTTTGTAAATGTTTTACATATATTATATTTTTCTAAATATTATTTCATATAAATGTATATGATTTTCCTCCAATGTTTTATGAATAAATGAATGGGTAGAGTTTTTTATTCTATATGGCTTGTGCAAGATGGGCTGGACTCCCACAAACAGTTCGCCTCGTATATCGGTCATGGTCCGAAAATGGGTCGTGACACAAAACACATCCATCTTATCGTTGGAAGGGGTAGAGAGACATTGTAAAATGATTATTAGCTATTATAGAAAATATTTCATCTTTCAGCTTCTGTGTTAGAGGCTTTTGTATGTGTAATAGTCCTATTGCATGCGTAAGCATGCTGAGTTGCATGCGTAGCCCTTATATTTTTGCATTCCAGAAAACTTTCTTCAATTTTCTTGTGGACTCAAGTCTCAGGTTATGTGCGCAATGGTCATGTGCCTCTTGCATGTTTTACATATCATCCTTCATGTGGTAATGATTAGATGATTAAAAAATCATACATGATGTGTCAGTCAACTCTAAAATTTATATTGCTCTATTAGCTTTTTCTTGCATGCATAAATGATAGATTGTGTGCGTAATTGCTTGATCTTTGTTGCATCTCTATTTTTTACTTAGTCTTTTGACGTGCAATGATCATCAAGCTGTCCTTTCATTTTTTTTGAATGAGTAATTAGGCATTGTGTACGTGACTGAGCACTAGTGTACCTTTGAATGCGTATGAGATTCTGAATACTTCAATTTAATCTCCGGTCATCACTCATATGTGTCACGATCCAATTCGAACCATGACCGGCGTAAGAGGCGAACTGCCTATGGAAGCCCGACCCATCTCACACAAACCTCAGAGTACATAATTAACACACAAATATAGTTTAATTAGCCAAATTAAAACCGTTTAAGAAAAATAAGTTTTCAAAATAATATTATCAAATATTAATAATAATAAAATTATTAAATAAATAAATATAATTTAAAACAGTTTAACCATTTCAAATTCAAATACAGGCTACAACACACTACTTCGTATGCAGAGCATCTAATAGAATTGAGAGTCGAGCCCGAACAACAAGGCACTCGTTGCTGACAAACACCTCACTGAGCACAAAAGATCAATAACCGCTACAAAGCACCTGAAAGAAGAAGTAAAAAGAGAACAAAGAAAGAAAATGAATGGGGTCAAGCCCAGTGAGGGATAACACTCCAGACTGCCTTGGGCCCTCGAAGTCACTGAAAATCTACTCCGGGTGAAAATCCATCACCCTTGACCCTAAATACAAAATCTATGTAAAATTACAGTTTGGTTCCGACCAGTGTAAAATTACATTTTAGTCCCTGAGACTTAACAAATTTCAAAACAATTCTCAAAGTATCATGGAAATACTAACTAGTGCTCTGTAAGTCAGAATTCCCAAATAAGTCTTCGAACTATCAGAATTTACAAAACTAGTCTAATTCTTCAAAATTATAAATTTATTCCCAAGTTCTTCAAAATTACAAATCTATACTTCAGATTTTAGAAATTACAAATCTGGAGAAAACTTTCCAGAAATTACAAAACTATAAAACAACATAAATTTATTCTAAAAAATACTAAACTCTCTATTCGACTAATAATTATTGAAACCTGAATCTAACCCTAGCTCCACCAAAAACTCATCAAATCTTTCGATTCAAGGCTTGAAGGGTGTTTATCGAAGTCCTATATGATATATTCTAGCATCCTTTAACATCCATTCATCAAGAATCATCCAAAAATTGAAACCCAACTCAAATTCAGCCAAAAATGCATTTCATGAATTAATGCATGAAAATGAGTTAAAAAGGAAAAAAGGATGTTGATCTTACCTCAAGTGATGTTAAGGAATGTTGGGTGACCAAGGAGGGAGGATTCGGACCAGATTGAGAGAGTTTTGGGTGAGAAATGGAGCGAAATGACGAAGAGGGTCGGGTTTGGGGGTTATAAGGATGGACGGATCAAAACGTACAGTTTCAACAAAATAACAAAGCAATGTACGTCATTCTTATGCTCAACGTACGTTAATGTCATCCACAACATGCGTCATACATCATCAACGTACGTTGTGATGCATCCAGTAGTCACGGAACCGAAACAAACACAGCACAACATACGCCGTTCATGCCAACATACATTGATCATCCTCGTACCCCAGATAACATACGTTGCAGCTACCCAATGTACGTTGTGCTCCTTTCCAGATCACGTACATCTTGCTTGGCTCGACAACTTGTGTTGATACTCCTTCTGTGCACATAGATGGCCTCCAACGTGTTCTTAACTTCAAATCATAAATCCCATCATTCCTGGGACTTAACCACACCCAAACTTTCATGGATAACACCCTTGAACATTTTCAAACATCTTCAAACACCCAACATCACTTCAATCATTCGAGGTTCAATTTGGGATTGAACTAAGATCATTCGAAGTCTAATGACGTTCCACCAAAGACCTTGTCAAAATTTGGTAGAAACGCTATAGAGAATTGATCAAAACAGACATGGTATTACAATATGAATTGCTTATGAATGGCTTGTTCTTCTTTCATGTTTGTTGGCCATCAAGTCCTTTACTTCATTCATGTTTGCTCATTGTTGAAATTCTTTCTTCATTCATGTTTGCTCATTATCAAAACTCGTTTTAACAAAAACTCATAAGTATGAACCTTTTGGGTCCAACAGATAAGTATGAAAGCATTGCAAAGACAACTGCAAATGTTTACCCGGAAGTAGGGGTGTCAGTTCGTATTAGCAGGTTGTATTCATGTCATGTTGGGCTGGCAGGTGACCCATTTAGGCCTAATATGAATACGACCTGATTATTAAATGGGTTAGCATGACACGACCTGCTTAATTATTAGATTGACCCGACCCGACCCTACCAACCTGTTTCCATTTTTAGTTTTGAATTTTTATAAGAGTGAAAAGTGACTGGGTTTTTACGTTTTTACTTTTTGAATATGTTGTTTTAGTGGTCAATCTAGAAAAGAGGAAAAAATATTTATGGATGTGGAGTAAATAGGACTCGAACCTAGGTGGAAGCAATTTTGTTACAAGTATTACCACTTAATTACAAAGTAATCAATGATAACATTCATAATATAATATATTATTCATTTTAATTGGGTAAAGGGGGTTGACCCGTTTTTATGGTGTTATAAACAGGTGGATCTATTTATGATACGAACCTAACAAGGGCTAAACCAATCCTGCTTAATTTCGTGTCGAGTAGTATTGTATCGAAAATTGTCACCACTACCCAAAAGTTGGAAACTAAGCTTGCATTTATAATTTGTTGAAAATTTTGGAAATGAAATACAAGAAGGACTCCAAAAACCTAAAGAAAATGTTCTATATGACAACACAAGCCTACATAGTACAGGATTTCAATTATTACATGCTTGAATTAGATGTTAGAATCGACAGGTTGTTGTACTATGTCTCAAGTCCTAATATTGACTTTGATGATGAGAAAAATAATAGAGATGAACAACAAGGTCAAGTTGGAATGCAAAATTGAGAACGAGTTAGACAAGAAAATGATATCTAATGATCAGAGAGTTGACCCACAAGTCTTGGTAGTTTACTGACAAAGGCAATACTTGAATCTGGAAATGGTTCGAGACAAATCCTAGAGTTGGTAGTCGACTGACAAGACTTGGTAGTCGATTACCAGGTGTTATTCGATTAATGGATCTTGGTAGTCGACTGACAAAACCATGGTTAGCCTAAATTTGACTAGATTTGTCTATAATCATGATTAACAAGTCAAAAATTCGAATACAACAGTCAAATAATGAGAACTAGAGCTTGGTAGTCGACCAAATAAATTAGTAGTTGAATACCAGATGAACAGAAGTGAAAATTAATCTTGGTAGTCGACTAACAAAGGTGGTACTCAACTGGCAGCATCTGACAACATCCAAAAAGCTTGGTGATTGATTTGTAACTAGTTCTTATGTTACTCCAATTGTTAGAACAACTTTAAACACCTTTAAAACTCTATGAAAAGGACTCTAAACTTGAGAATTAAGTCTTTCACTTCTTGGTTTTATCAAGTTTACATTCACCATCTTTGAAAAATCCCAAAAGTGGTCAAAATTAGCATAATGTGGGTAGTTTGTTCTTCTCTTCTTATCCTAAAGTCCCACCATCATTATTGGTCACTTGTAAACACTTTGTTGTTATTATCATACTTTTATTTGGGTTAAGTATTAGGATCAAAGGGGTTGATTGACAATAGTCCTTAGGTTTTTAGTTGAATCAAAATCAACTAGTGAATAGTAAAAGTTCTCACTTAGCTTGAAAAATAAACTTAGCTTGGAAAATGAAGTTGTAATGTTGTGTGTGAGCTGAGAAAATGCACATGGTTAGTTGCCATTTGAAAAACAACATTGATCCATTGTGAGCTAAGAAACATGGTTAGCAACTCACCAAAAGATAACGAGTAGAAGTTGATTTAAAGATCTTATTGGAGGCATTAGTGGAAAAGACTAAGTTGGAAAATTTAAGTAGTAGACATAGACACTGAAAATTGGTTGAACCACTATAAAATTATTTTATTTGATCTCTCCTCACTATTAATTTTTTTATTATTATTTTTTTATTTTGATTAACAATTGTACACACATACACCTTAAGTACTAACATTATTTTTAAGTCTTTATGATTTTGCAAGATTCTAGGAAAGTTTTAATCGCTCTATTCAACCCACCTCTAGAGTGATTCTTATGTCAACACCAAAATCTCAAAAAAACAGTTGGGTTTGAAAAATAGACAACCATATACTCAAAAGAAGACAAAAAGTAAGTCATGACATCAAATATTTTAGAGTCAATGAATGCAATCAACAATGCAACATGAGAACTCCCCATAATAACATTGCTTGAAGTTTTAAGGGTAATAGTTCAAGAATAGAGACATAAATATAAAAACTCAGCTCTACACAAAATAGCAAGGCTGACAAGAAAATATGAAAGAATAATGGTGAAGAATATACATGAATTTGGCACATTGAAAGTAAGCTTTTAAACCTTGGAAAATGCACTGCACTTTTGTTTAAAATGTGCCTTAAAGTTGCAATAGAAATAGTCAACAAGATCAATTCTTTAGGAAGAAACTAAAGATTTACTCCATTAAGCTTAATATTAGGAAGATATGCCTTGTATTTAATTTATATTCATTCTCATTTTGTTATGTTTCAACTTTACAAATAAAGGAATGCAATGAATAAAACATATACATTTTCATGTTTTTATAATTTCCATACAGACCTCTCATATAAAATAACACCAAAAGGATGTCAAAGCTCTTTTTATCTCAAGGACCTAAAGGGAATAATTTACATTGATTAAGAAGAAAAAAGGAAAAAAAAAAGTATCAAAGTGTTCTTCTCATGTGAAGGCATACAACAACCATAATCTACAACCAACAACATAACTACAACTACAATAACAATCATAACAACCACAACCACAAGTTGACATTAACAACAAATACAACCATCATCGAGAGTTAGTCAGCATTAGCATTCGCATACATGCATCGGTACCACCACAGTACCACATATTGATATTTGCTATGTCTTTACATGTACAACTCAGTGTGTCTGCTAGCAGAAGCAGCCACCCGCGAACGATATTTGATTGGATCCACGGCTTTGGATACCAGGTGAGTGAAATATCACCTTCAGACACATAGGTTGTGTCTTTAAAATTAAGTATGATATTTTTGATATGTTTGGCTATGACATAAATTGACTAATAATTATTGGGTTAATTAATAATCTGAGTATATCATTATTATTAACCAATGTTTTGATATGGAAAATCTAAAGTATATATGGGTATATATATACAAGAGCATTTTGTAAATGATGGAATAAAGGGAAAGATATTGCATGATTGTATGTGAAATACTATATATGTATCAGACTGATATGGGGACACCCTGTATGTAGCATTTGGTATACCATTGTATGTTTATGGCCTAGTCACTAGGGTTTGAGGTGACCGTATATCCAACCAGATATACGCATTTATTGAGCAATCAGGTGGCAAAGTCCACACTGCTATTTCTTTGATATCGTCCTATGTTATGAAATCAAAAGTATATGTATATATTGTCTTAATGCATGTTGTATGATACGAATGCGAACGTTTTGGTAAAACGATTTCAACAAAGGTATTATGTATATAGGGTGTATACTATATGATATCTATATATGTGTGCAGTAGTTTGAAAAAGGATTTCAAACCAGTCTCTGGGAGGCACGTACGAGGCGGTCTGACTTGTTGTTTCCTCACTAGGGAATCTTACCCCTTTTTCTTCTGTTGTCCATGTTATACCTTTGTTCGTAGGTGACATCTTTTGGACGCACAGCATCTGATCCGTACCTTGACCTAGTGAGGCGCTTTTGGCTATTGTGAGTGCCCTTGTTCGGGACTCTACTTTGCTATGTCAGAGAGCTCCACATTTGACTATTATTGGGGTATTGGGCTACACTTTAGTATTTTGGAATACTCTGGTGATTTTATCTTTTCATTGATATTTTGATATACTGTATATGTATATATATATTTATTGGTATATATATATATATATATATATATTTATATATGATTTATTTCTTTTATAAATGTTTTTACAAATATTTTAAATAAATAATTTGATAAGTTGGGTAGTATATCTGACCACAGAGGCTTGTGCGAGATGGATCAGGCTTCCACAGATGGTCTGCCTTGTACGCCGGTCACGGGCCCGACTATGGGTCGTGACAAAAATCCTATTGCAATCGAATATCTAACATTTTCTTTGAAAATTTAACATCTCATAAATTATAATTCAGTCCCTCAACTTTTTAGAATTTTACATTTTAGTCCCCAAAGTATTTCATATTAACATATCAGACCTCAAAGAAACAAAAAATCACATTATAGTCCTTTCGACAGAAATTTGTATCAAATTAACCTCAAAATTCATCCAATTCAAAAATCCCATTTTAATCCACCTCTAATCAAGCTTAATATTATAGATTAATATTCTGTTAACATCAATTAACAATCAAATCACTAGAAATCGTCAAATTCCTTCTCTAATAGTCCAAATAAATGAAAAACTTATTTATCATTCAAGTTTCTATTTAAATCTTTCCTTAATTTATTGTTAAACAACCTAACTCTAATCATTTCATCAAGTATCAGAATTTAAGACTCATCCACGATTGTCAATAGTCAATTTCTAGCATCGAAAATCAAGCTTTAAAGGTTCGTACATAAACTAGAAGCAAGAACTAAGCTAGAGAAGAAATCTTACCTATAATTCTTGAAGAAATGAATAAGGAAGCAAAGAGAAAGGAAGAGAAATGTTTCTAGGTGTCGAGGAGGTGTTCTGGGCGTGAAAAAATGACCAACAAAATCAGATTAAAACTTATTTAAAGACTACCAACCGACTACACCACTACCCAGAAACGACGCTTACTCAAGTGAGCAAAATGCTCACTCGAGTAAGACATTCCTCAATGCAGAAATATAGCTTCGATTACTCGAGTAATCTTCTCCTTTACTCGAGTTATCATAGCTTGGTCTTACTTGATTAGCACTTTTATTACTCAAGTAAACAAACACTTTTCCAAATAAATCATGAATTTACTCGGAGATCCAATTAAATTCGAGCAATGCATTATGGAAAAGTGGTTAAAGCTTCATTGACTTTTTATCCCCTTCAAATCAAATAATACTTTTTTGTCACTTTCACGCTAGACATGGCCAATTTGAATCGACCTGCCGAACCGGAACCGAATAAACCATTAAAACTCGGTCTGGTTTGGGTTCAATAAACTCTCAAACCATTGAACCACTGGTTAACTGGTGGTTCATGATCGGCTTCTTGCAAGTGCATAAGAATCGATGTAGTTTACCTAGGAGTATTCCAAGGGTTATCAAACCCAAAGGAACAAATACTAATAGTAATCAATTCGTAAGACAAAAACAATAAATAACATGATTGGGTTCTAGGATTTTTTTTATTAAAAAGCAAGATTAATAAAGCAAGCAATTGACAAAAAGAGTACACAATCAAGTGATAAAGTGTTAGGACTTTCAAGATTTCAACTAAAGGATCCTATTATCCTATTTGCTAGATTAATGAATGAGATTTTGCGATTGAGTGTTATCTCCTCAAAAGTCACTTAAAGCCTCTTTCAAGGTCATTTAAGCCATGCCTACATTCAATAGAAGGGTCCTTTCGGCCTCATTTAAATAAACTAGGCTCATTAAGACACTGGAGAATTTCATCGAATACCTCACATGCATAGAATATATCTATCCTAAATCATGTACGTTTAATGCTTGTGGGCCTCACCTAGCCTTCATCTCTCAATACATCAACTAGGTTTATCAAAACTATTATCAAGGTGATTAAACTCAACAATAATCAAGCAAAACAAGTCATTAAATCAAATCCAAGGGCAAACATCACATAAACAACATAAATCACAATACCCATTAAATAAACTTCAAATATCCAACATAAAGCACAATACCCATTCATAATCATGGCAAATAGTCACCAATAATCTATATCTCTAAGCTCTAATTAGAGATTTAAGCTACCATGATTAAAAGAAAATAATTCTAAGAAAATAATGAAAAACAATGTTTGATGATGTAGAGAATGTGTAGAGAATCTAGAATGTCTGAAAAGGGAAAATATAAGGAGTATTTATAGCTCCATACACGTGCCAAAATCTTACATAAAATTCTACCAAAAGAGCGCTTTGCATGTGCCTTGGACCCCACAAGTTTAGTTGCTTTTCCTCACTTTCTTTCTCTTCACTATAGTGTTGCACGACAACATTTTTGTTTGTGAATTAGCGTTGAATTTGGCAAGACATGGTCGTTCTTGGAACGACCGTGTCTTGCTTTTGGTTGCCCTTTCTTCACTTGTTTGCTTGCCACGACCGTGGGCTGCAACCACCACGGCCATGACACTTCTTTTGTGCACTTTTTCTTCAATTTCTTCATCCTTTCTTGAG
>CAODLS010143624.1:0-15508 GCA_948243855.1 Flueggea neowawraea | reverse complement strand
AAATCGGTTTAACCCCAACATACTTAGGCTGCCTCAATTTGCAAGAGTAAGCATAATGATCATTAATGTCACAATAAGAACATGCATCATCTTTTGAAAATCCTTCTTTCACAAAAATTATTTTTGAAGTCTTTTTAGTTGAAAAATGATTGTAGCCTAAGCCATTATTGGATAAAGATTGTTTTTGAGAACCTAAAAGTTTCTCAAGGTTTTCCTTTCCATTTGTGAGCTTTATGGCAATGGATGAAAAATCATCAACACATTTCTTCAAAACATATTTTTCATTCATTAAAACCTCATTTTTCTTTTCTAAGGCTTTCACCTTAGTTTCAAGTTTTGAAAAACTCTTTTTTAAAGCAATATGTATACTGTCAAGTTCCTCAAATTTACTACTTAAATCATCAAAAGCTTCTTACAATTCATCAAAAGTGTAAGAGTCACATACTTCTTCATCTCATCACTTGATGAATCATGCTCCTTGGCCATTATACATGGGTTTGTCATCTCCTCTATCTCTTCATCCTCATTCGAGCTTAAATCAGCACTATCGCTCCAAGTTGCCTTCATAGCCTTTCCCTTCTTCTTCTTTGAGTATTTAGAGTATTTCTTGGGAAGAGTACACTCTGGTTTGACATGGCCCAGTTTGTTGCAATTGTAGCAAATGATTGAGCTTTCCTTCTTAGAATCCTTCTTGAATTCCTTATTTGGCTCATCTTTACTATTTTGATTCTTGTTCTTCTTCCATGGCTTGTTCTTGCATACATTGCAATTTCCTCATCATCACTATCACTTTCCTCTTCAAATTTAGAATCTTCAATCACCTTAGATTTTAGAGTCATTCCTCTTCTCTTGTCATTTTTAGATCATTGCTCTTCATCTTCGTACAATCTCATCTCATGAGTGAGAAGAGATCCGAGTAGTTCCTCAAAGGGTAGCTTATTAAGATCCTTTGCTTCAAGAATCACATCTTTCTTGGATGCCCAAGATTTAGGTAATGCCCTCAAAATCTTTCTCACAAGCTCTGAATTTGAGTATGTCTTGCCAAGAGCTTTCAATCCATTTAGGATGTCATTGAATCTATCAAACATTTCTTGGATTCCTTCTCTCTATTTCATCTTGAACAACTCATACTTGTGAATAAGAAGTGAGACCTTATTCTCCTTCACTTGGGAGATTCCTTCATATATGATCTCCAAGGTTCTCCAAATCTCATGAGGAGTAGAACACTGTTGTACCTTATTGAATTTTGTTTTACTCAGGGGCACAAAACAAGATGTGCATAGCCTTGTTGTTGTATCACACCATCTCTTTGTCACGGTCTATCCATTCAGCTTTTGGTTTCAAAATCTCTTCTCCATCTACTGTTTTCACAGGAATATAGGGACCCGTCTCTACTGCATCCCACACTTCTTCAGCTTCACATCTTAAGAAGACCATCATTATTGTCTTTCAATAAACATAGTCGATGACATCAAAGAAAGGAGCTCAATTAGTAGCCAAACCTTCATATTTGGATATATCTCCTATGGATGTCATTCTAGGAAAAGAATATAGCATGGATTACTATTTAGCTGATGGTGTATACCAAAAATGGGCTACTCTCGTACAAACGTATTCATAATCCATGTGGTCCAAAAAAAATTATTTGCAATGAAACAAGAAACGTGTAGAAACAATGTTAAGTGTGCATTCAGTGTACTCAAATCTCGATTTGCAATTGTTGCAAGACCATCACGTTTTTGAAAAAAAAAAGCATTACACAATATTATGAGTACATGTATTATTATGCACAACATGATAATCGAAGATGAACATGATATTACTGCAACGGTTGAAGAACGATGAGAAGTGCCAACTCCAAATGTTGAGATGGTGGTGGATGAAAATACTCGATTTCAAGAATTTCTTGCTTGACACAGAGAAATCAAGAATAAAGAGGCTCACATTGAACTTCGAAATGCATTGATTGAACATTTGTGGGAACGATTTAGTAATAATGATGATTAAGGTTGATTAATATGTATTTTGTAGAATGTATTTTTTATTATGCACCAATTAGATGCAATAGTTATTTATCTGTATTGTAATGTGTTTTCTCATATTAAATGTATCATTTTGGTAGTTATTTGTATCAGTTATAATCGTACTATATTTTAATTGCGATGTTTCATGAAAATTAAAATTATTTACGATGTCTAATTAATTAAATTTATAAAGATAATTAATTTCTAAAATTTGTTAATTATAAATTCTACAATATTTTAAAGTTTCAAAATTATTATATAAATGGTAAGCAATAATTAAAAATTTATTTAATTACATATCTGAAATATTGAAATAAATGAAAGAATGAGAGAATATTCTATGGAATATTCTTTTTAGTGTAGGATTTGGTGTTGAACACTAGAGATGGAATAGTAGTTGGTGTTGAAACTACATCATTTTGGTGTAAAATTTGATGCTAAACGTTGGAGATGCTTGAGGTTCAGTGTAATCTCTCCCCCGGCCCTTGAGTTTTCAAAATTAGTCGTTTCGATCCTTGACCCCAACTTCCGTCAGTTAAATGTAACAGAAGAAGCGAAATGTAAAAAATGTCATGCCGCATCATTTTCTAATTTCCTCTCCTTCTGTCTCTCTCTCTTCGAACAATCAAAACCAAAATCCACCTCCATCTCCATTAAAATACAAACCCTGATGCGACAATTATCTCCATTCAAGCCAAAATCCATCGCCATCTCTCTAACATTCTATCTTCCTCAAAATTACACATAATAATCTCTCAAGCCTTCAAGCCTATTGAATACACGTCAGTGGTTGGCTAGTCCTCTAAGGAAGAAGAAGAAGAAGAAGAAGAACCCCAAAACGGCACTGTCAAAGATAAACAATCCGACGACAGCAGCGACGAAAAGGAAGAAGAGAACGACTATCATGCTGGTGGCAAGAAGGAATCATTTGCACCCAAGCACACATTAAACCCAACTAAAACCAAATTTGACTCGGCTTCACAGTTGGAGACTGACTCTTACTCGGACCACCTTCTACCTTCACCATCAAGCCAATCCAGTCCAAAAAGCCATCAAATCCATTGAAATCAACTAAGTCTACCCCAAAACGCCTTTCAGAGCTTGATTCAGCTTCGAACGATTTAAAGAAGAAGGTCTTTGTGAGTGTGAAGAAGGCATATGCATTCTTGATTTTTGTAATTTCAGTTTGTATTGGAATTGCTCTGATGTTGACTTTTGTAATTTCAGTTCTTGATTTTTGTCAAATGGGTTTCTTTCTTACTCTGATGTTGATTATTAATTTGATCTTGATTAGGGTCTCTTCAAATGGGTTTTGACGATACAGAGTTTCCTTCTGTTAAATTTCTTTTTCTCTTGATCGTGTGAATCCAATTCAAAAATATTTGATTTTTTCATGCAGAGCTTCTCCTTTTTCCTATGTTTCTCATTTGTATTGACATCTTTTAAAGCCCTCTTTCTTGTGTTCTTGTGCTTATTTTTCTGGGTTTTGACAATAACACAATTATCATAACAATTTATTCCTAAAGAGACAACTTGACGACAACACTCGTTTGAGATAGGTTTAATATGAAAAATTTTCTCGGAGATCTTTTTGTCGCATTCTGGATCAACATGTTGAAAGCACTGGTGCATAAACTTAAAAAATCCTGGCCTCAGCTCTAGAGATTGTACCTTAAATGGATTGTCAAATGACGTGAGAAATGGATCAGCAAGAGCCACCTTAGATGGCATAAGGACCAACTCACTTACCAAAAAGATAACCAGCACAAGTGATGCTTCATCCCAACCATTTTTGTGAAAAATTAGATTTATGAAGTTGTATATCAAAATGCTTTACAATTCATAGAATGAGTAAAATAACATTTATTTATAGGAGTTGCAATTGACAAAACACTCACTTTGTGCCACGACCCGTTTTCAGACCATAACCGGTGTACAAGGCAAACTTATTCATTTATTGTCCAATTATTAACAGATCACCTTTGGGACCTCATATAAGCTGTTTTGAAAGTAATTCAAAAATACCGCAAACATATATATGTATATATAATATACATTCTATATATACATAATAATTTTCAAAAAATGTTTCTTAAAACGTTCATACTCAAAGCATACAATATATATATATATATATATATATATATATATATATATATATATATATATATATATATCAGAGTCAAATAATAAGACCAAAAGCAGATAGAATAAGTAATGTGGACTAAGTCATCACACACAAAAGTACGTGTATCTGGCCGGACAAACATCGCCCATTTTGTTGGATAATGTGTAGGCAAAACACAACGGAATTTTTAAAATGTTTACACATTATCAATCGCTAAGATCCGTGCAAACAACTGATACATACAATAAAGAAGGAATTGTGAATGTTTACCTTGTAAAACGACGAATAACCGCAAAGAACACGATCCAGTCACAAACTTAGTAATCCTTTTGTGTTCGGCTAGCCACTCTACAACATCAAAAGTATGGTGTCTCTATCAGTATCCACACCACGTTGGTCCACAATCACGACTAGGAGTTTGTGGCTCAAGACTGGATTCGAATTTGTGCGCTATGAACACTTTTATGGAGCTAGGTGTTTAGAGCTTTTGGAAAAAAGAAGGACATCCAGGGCAACAACATTTTGCTCATCCTATGCACGAGTTAGGCTACCAAAAATTCACTTAAAAGACCACTAAATACCCTAGTCCAAATAGAATTAGGGTTTTCTAAACACCTCCTACAATATCTCTATGATTCTAGCCAAATCAAGTGATATATCTTTCTATCTTGTAGGAAGATATTCCAAATCCTTTTGGAGCTCATAATGGACGACCAAAACCTCTTTATTGACAAAAAAATAAACTCATTCTTACACAATGAATTAGCTTAATTAACCCTAATTAACTTGGGCTTAATGGGCTTTGGGTTTCACCTATTGAATAAGCATAAATGCAATATCTACAAGCTCGTTGCAACATATATCCAAGTCCAACAAGAATTTGTATTTTATTCAATTATCCAATAATTACATAAATATGGAGAATCCTAATTTAATTAGGACTCATCCCGAGATGTCATTAATCAAATTAGGACAACTCACTATTGCGCACTAAACCCTTAGTACATATACTAACTAGTCGAACTAGTTTTTATCATTTCTCAAATCCTATTCATAATAGGAATCCTACCTCAAATAGAAATCCTAATTGCACTAGGACTCTCAACATTGAGAATAATCCTAGTGTACTTGATAACATTAGTAGAGGATATTACAAAAACCAAACCCGCAATCATGTAGTGCTGTAATTTTGTACACTCGAAGTATAACGCAAGACAAATTTTTTCAACAGGGGAATATTTTAAATCTGCCCCTTTCAACAAACGACTCAAGTAGTAAACCGCCTGTTCATAACCCATACCATTTTTTTGAGTTAAAGCACATCCAATAGGATGTTCAAAGACAGAAAGATACAACCTGAGTGGGCGTTCTTTCTTAGGAGACATAAGGACAGGTGGTTTTGCCAGATATTGTTAAATCTTTTCAAAAGCCTTATGGTGCCACTCTTCCCATTTGAATTCCTCTTGGCTTTTTAACTTAAAGAGATCTGAAAAATACCGGGTTTTACCGACTAAGTTAGAAATAAATCTCCAGATGTAGTTTACCTTTCCCCTCCTTCATGTTCGCTCGCAGCTTAACTTGGAGGATGAGTTTAGCCTTGTTCTCATCTACCTCTACTCTTCACTGGTGAATAAGAAAACCTATGAAATTTCCTCCCCTTACTCCAAAGGAACACTTCAATGGATTTAACCTCAACTGATGTTTTCTAAGCCTCTCAAACCCTTGGCGCAAATGTGCTACATGGTCTTTTCGCAATTTGGATTTGACCATTACATCATCAATATACACCTACATGCTCTTCCCAATAACATCATGGAAAATTAGGTTCATTGCTCGTTGGTACGTGGATCCGGCATTCCGAAGGCCAAATGGCATCATGACCCATTCAAATGTCCCTACGGTCTCGGAACACCTGAAGGCAGTTTTGTGTATGTCATCCTCAACTATCCTAATTTGATTATAAACAATAAAACAATCCCAAAGGGTTAATATTTCATGGACAACAGTAGTATTAATGAGCATATCACTGACATGCATTACATAAATATCTTTAGGAGTGGCGGCACTCAAATCTCTAAAATCGATAGAAATTCTAATTTCCCATTTTTCTTCACTACAGGGTCAATGTTTGCTTACCATTCCGTGTATTTGGCAGGCTTAATAAAACCCACCTTCAACAATTTTCCGATGTCCTCTTTAACTTTGAGCTCAACTTCTTTGGACATTCTTGTAGGTGATTGTTGGATAGGGCAGTGATCCATCTTGATAGGGAGGCAGTGCTCAACTAATCTCCTGCTCAGCCCTAACATATCCTTATAGTCCCATGCAAAGCAATCTTGATATTCTTTTAAGAGGTATATGATTTCCTCTTTCAAGTCCCATTCCAAAAGCCCACTGATAAACGTAATTTTAGGATCATCTTCTGTGCTGAGATTTATTTCAATCAGTTGATCCTTTCTTTACAATTTTTCGTCCTCCATTTTGGTGGTGCTAAGTCCAATTCCTCTTATTGTATTGCATATGTGTACCCAAGCTCTTCTTCGTACACCAATTCAGCCCCATACACAGGTACTGGTTCAATGATCGATAGTTTGTCTATGGCCCACTGCACTACGAATTGACGGATGGTAGCTGTAGTTACTGCTATCCTTTCTGTCTCTGTAGGTTGTCTATCTATGGATCTATCAGTTAACCAAAGAGCCCCTCGAACTAACTAAAGCACGATGTGCTTGGAGGTTTGCTGACTTTGTTCCTTTTGATGTAGAAAACATTGTCCTCTAAGAACTGCACGGTGGTGGGTTGTCTTTATTTGTTCAGCCCTACAAAAGTTATCGGATGGATATCCTCGTGATAAAAACATGCATCCAGAAAATGTGCTTCTAGTTTAAAAGGATTATCATCGGTCTTTACCATCTCTATTTTGTCATTATGCCAAAAAAGAAGGAATTGGTGGAGAGAGGACGACACACACGAGCTAGCGTAAATCCAGTCCCTCCCTAGCAGAACCTTGTAGCTAGCCGTAGTATTCATAACAAAGAAAGCACACACCTTTGTCTTGGTCCCCACCGTGACTTTTAAAGGGACAACCCCTAAAGGCGTTGAGACCTCCCATTGTAATAGCATAAACCAACATGTTAGTGTAAATAAGATCTCTTGCTTCTTACCTAGAGTTAGCAACATCCTTAAAGGGATAATATTTATAGATGAACCGTTGTCAATTATGACTTTGTCCATCGGCCTACCATTGAGGTGAGCCTTGATGTATAATGGCTTGGTATGAGATGGTCCTCTGGGCCTGTTGAAGACTAGTTGAGGTTCCCCAGTACCTTTCGGTTCAGGGTGCCTCTCTCTGTTTTCATTGTGGTCTCCCTCTGTGTTGGTTTTTCTGGTGTTTCTTCCTTCATAACCTGCTCTTCCATATAATTCTCACTTCTATCACTTCTAAAAGCACCGAGTAAAACCAAAGAGGCCATCGCATAATACACTATAGGTATTTCACCCACATTAAATGTATTTATTTTGCCAAAAGTAAAAATAGAATACATTTACATTCGCTGTTGTCCACTGACTCAGAGTCCTCATCCTCAGTAGACTTTCTTCTAAATTTGGATTTCACCATCGACCTCTAAGTGGACTCTGCTCTTTCCCTCATGGGTCCCTTATTGAACCCTTTGAAACTTTCTTCTTCTGATTTCCCACGTGCCAATTTCTCGATCTGCCTCTTTTGTTGTAACCTCCTTTTATGAGTTCTCGTGAGTTTTCCCTTGGGGGAGCTTTAGATTTGGATACATACCAACGGTCTAGTTCCTCTAGAACCCAGGTGAGCATAAATTTTATATTTTTCTTCATTGCCTCCTTCGACCCTAGGGACCTAACTCCCCCAGGAGTTACTTCATCCTTTTAAAGAGTTTTTCTAGGTTCTTCTTCGGCCTTGCCTACCTTCCTTTGCACACATTCCAAATCTTCTCTCTATGACACCATTCTCTCTTTTTGTGATTGTCATTCCAGTCCCTCAGATGGGTACTGGTAGCGTTAACCATGGTCACGACCTGGAAAAGGGTTTTCACCAATCAACATGGCTTTCTCTGGGAACTTAAGAACCCCTTTGTTGATTCGGTCTTGGATCATGTTCTTAAAAGCCTAATAAGCATTAGTAGCATGAGACCAAGAACCATGCTATTTACAATAGTCTTTCCCTCTAAGCTCCTCATTGGATGGAAGCTTTTGATTTGCGGGCAATGAGATGCATTTTTTGTTAAGCAGAAAGTAAAAAAAAAATCAATGTTTTACTTACGTCAAAGGTGTACTGTGCGTCATTCTATTTTTGATTTCCCCTTTTTTTAGGAGTGTTAGTTGTTATCGCCCTGGCCAGTTTTGGGCAAGTAAAAAAACCTGTGGTTGTTAAGTCTACTACGTACACTTCTTTAGTTTCGACATTGTGTACTTCTTTAAAATACGTCCCCATCGAGTGCTTATTTCTTATGCTTTCTTCCCTGAGAAATTCTTCATACTTCACCACATTGGCGACCATGTCGTAGAAGTCCCTGAACTCCATCCCCTAAAACTTCTTCATCAGTTCTAGCTCCAACCCTCATTGGGCCATCTTCACGTATTCAACCTCTAGGATATTAACTTTGCACTTGCCTCTCATTGTTTTGAAATGAGCAATATAATCATTAGCCCTCTCTCATATTCTTTGGCTCACCCGTGATTACTATGCAGTACAAACTTCTTGTTCAGTTCGAAAAAACTGGGCATCGAACAACTTCTGAATATCGTGTCATGAGAAAACAAAGTTAGGGGGTAACA
Organism: Flueggea neowawraea; assembly: GCA_948243855.1. NCBI lineage: Eukaryota > Viridiplantae > Streptophyta > Magnoliopsida > Malpighiales > Phyllanthaceae > Flueggea > Flueggea neowawraea. The sequence continues at coordinate 6,547 of CAODLS010143624.1, read as the reverse complement.
ACGCATACCATTCGTACCTATTAGAGAGTTTGGGAATAGTCTTAAGAGGATGTTTGGGAAGCCTTCGATCCTGAAGAACTCCCCACAAAGAGTGGTAAACCTAGCCATATGCTCGAATGTAGATTGTCCTTCTTCTGTTGAAAAAAAGTGGAATATGGGATTCTCACTCCCCTAGGTAAAACTTCACGGTCAATGTACTATGGGTATGGTTTATGAAATTCTGACCTTGAAATAGGCCTAAAGCCTGGGGCCATCATCTCCTATACAAGCTTCCTGAGAAAATTCACGTCTGTCAACTCTCTTGGTCGAGCCTGTAGGGTTGGTTGCTGGGGTGTGTACCCTCCTGGGACATACCAGTGCACTCTTTCTCCATATATGCCCCTCGAGCCTACATCGAGTCTTTCAGGCTCATAGTAGTTGTCTGGACTTAGGGACCCGTGTAGCCTTGGATGTGAACCGTTCCCATGGCAATCCCCTGTCGACCGAAGCCATTTGAGGGTCTCGGCTCTTCTCTCCGTGGTCGTGGTTGATGGGTCTCAGAGCCCAACCTCTTGTCGGCCTCTTGGACTATTAGCGGCGCAGAGTAAGACCCTTCTGGTAGCTTGAGGGTGTTTTTCTTAGCAATTTCTTTCCTCATGTGGGAAGGTTGATAAGTTTCAATTGTCTGTTTTCCTGTGCGCTGCTCAGTTTCTTGAGTCGACACTCTCGTGGATTGTCCCCCGAGTGTTTTGGGTGCCGCTTGCTCAGAACTGCCAGTGACCTCCCCCCTCCGAGCTATAGTTTTTCAGGATTTGTTCTTGGCTTTTGGTCATCACAGATACCTCTTGCTGATGAGTGGTGAGCGTCTCCCGGTGGTTGTTGTCCATAACACGGGCCTGGCCTTTTAACCCCGCATTAATACGTGGCATCGTGCCTTTCATATCCTGCAATAAGCAAATCATTTCTCATATCACAAATAATTTCTCGGTTGTGGCGGCTAGTACAACCTGCATCCTTGTAACCGATAGTGTTTTTTCAAAGTCAGTCTGTTGCTGGACTTGCATATACTCTTCTATGACCACTGCTGCTGCATTGGCCTCTCCATTTCCATCTCATGTGTTGGAAATGAAAGTCTCCTTCTCACTTATGGTTTTCATCATCGTTTAACTCGTCCCACACTACATGCCACAAATTGTTCCCTGAATTTTGAGAAATGGTCCAGGGGACAAAGCTGCCCTTTGGTGGTTTATGAAGTCGGAAGCGTGCCAATGAGTTTATAGTTCTCCTAAACTGTTAATTTGGAAATGAAAACAGTTTGGAAATTGCACTCGATAATTCTAACTTCGATAACCAAACGATTTGTGATGATTGAAGAGCAAAAATACCAACTATGGGTCTCTTGTATCCTTAAAGAACAGTAATAAGATCAACCATGCCAAAACAAAAAAACAATGAAAAGATTATTGAGAATGCTCGATAAACAAAGTTAGGAACACTTGAATAATAGTAGAGGATGCTTGAATAAATGTAAAATCTAATGACGCTAAGCAATACTGGAAACTAAAAACAGAGTACAAGAACTGAGAACAATAACATAATTCAAGAATTCATATTATGGTATAAGGGTTGGTTTGATTGATTGGCTGATGGTCCTCTTCTTCATGTCTCTACATGGGTTTGGGCCATTTATCGCTTCACGAAGGCAACTGGTCTAATTCGGCCTAGCCCATTGGTCCGGGCCCAAATTATACCGTAAACACAAACTAATGGGGTCATTGTCTTAAATAATCTAGCAAAGACATGACTTATGTTACCTAAACTTTATTGCTACTGGTTAATGTAATTAGCAATAAGAAATACAAAACAAAAAAAAAAAGATTTTTTTAAGCCTTTTAATACATCAGAATGATTTCAATTCATAAATTTTTGCCACAATGCATACTATTTTTGAGACAACAAAGTTCGTAGAAGCTGCACTTCTATGCCCGAGTAAGCATATTATATCTCTCTTACCATTCATCCTCTAATCTTACATATCATATACCAGAAAATTTGGCGAATGTTGGAAAGACAAACTAACTTTTTAGGTACTTTTTCCACCAAATTTAAAGTGACATTCAAAATCTGAGAGCAAAAATAAAAAATAAAAATCAAAGAACCGATCCCAAAGGATTTAAAATAAAGAATAAGAGATGAATGTGTTTGATTAAAAGTCACTATTAAATGCTTATGACTTATTGTTTTAACAAAAGAAACCATGTAGCCTCAACATTTTAGAGCTTTAAAAGACTAACAAAAAATGCAATATTTAATTGCGTTACATTCTTTTTTGTTTTAGATTTTACAGCAAGAATGATATAGCATCATCTGCACTTCTGATGTCATTTTCTCTCTTTTTTTCTTGTGCTACATTGATATAGATGTCAGTGTTATTTTTGTTAGTATATGACCAGAGGGAATTCTTCTGTGTTAATCGAGGCAAACCCTGAGATTGAGAGGACAACTGTTCAGAACCTCAAAAACAGACTCAGACAGAGGGAAAATGAGATTGATATGGAAAGGGGCGCGATGGAGGGCAATGATCAAATTCAGAGAGAACAACCTCCTGGCAGGGTTGTTCAGGAAAATTCGACGTTTCAGCCGATGACTATGTCAGACTATGCTAGGCCAAATTTGATGGGGACATAGTCTATCATAGTGAAACCAATGGTGGCGGCCAACAATTTTGAAATCAAGCCGAATTATTCAGTTGGTGCAGCAGTTGGTGCAGTTCGAAGGGTTGCAAGATGAGGACCCGAATGCTCATTTGGCAAATTTTCTTGAAATTTGCGATACATTCAAGATTAATGGTGTTAGAGTGATGCAATAAGGTTGAGGTTATTTCCCTTCTCGTTAAAAGGAAGAGCAAAGCAGTGGCTGAATTCTCTGCCAAGGGGTTCGATAACCACATGGGATCAGATGGCAGAGAAGTTCTTATTGAAATACTTCCCACCTGCCAAGACTGCCAAGCTGAGGAACGACATCTCGTCTTGTGCACAGATTGAGTCTGAGTCTCTCTATGACACATGGGAGAGGTTCAAGGAGTTATTAAGGAGATGTCCACATCATGGGTTACCATCCTGGCTCCAAGTTCAGACATTCTACAATGGTTTGAACCATGGGACTCGACAGATGATTGATACTGTAGCAGGACGTACCCTGAACAACAAGACACCAGATGCTACGTAGGAATTGATTGAGGAAATGGCTATGAATAATTACCAGTGACACTCAGTACTTTCTAAGCCAGCTAAACCAGTAGGGGTGTTTGGTGTGGATGCAGTGATTGCCTTGGCCATTCAAGTTGAGGCTTTGAGCAAGAAAATGGATGGGTTTTTTGGAGCACAGAAAGTAGCCTATGTTGATGGTCAAGGGACTCAGGATGGCATGGAAGAGGTTAGCCATGTGAGTAATGCTCTGTATCCGCAGAACAATCCCTACAGCAATACTTACAATCCAGGGTGGAGAAATCACCCCAATTTTTCATAGGGAGGTTCAAATCAACAGAGACAAACTCACCCACCTAATTTTCAGCAGCCATAGCAGACAACAAAGTCTAACTTTGAGGAGCTGATGAGCAAATATATCGAAAACTCAGAAAAGTGGTTCACCCAAATAGAGACTACATTAATGAACCAAGAGGCTTCAATTCAGAATCTGGATTCATCTATCCATAATGTGGAAAATAAAGTTGGTCAGATAGCTAAGTTGCTATCTGAAAGGCAATTGGGCTCCCTACCAAGCAACACTGAAACAAACCCGAGGGAGCACGTGAATGCTATTTTTGTGAGTGGAGGGGATGGATGCAAAGAATAAGAAGAGGCTCTGAAGAAAAATGTTGAGGCGAATATGTTGGAAAGGGTTGAGCAAAGAAAGGTGCTTAGAGAATACAAGCCTCGAATTCCATATATTGTAGCACTACTTAGAAGGGAGCAAGTTAAAGTGGCCACTTGTGCCAGTGAGAAGCTGACCACTGAAATAGAGCAGCAACAACCTTTGGTCAAAGCTGAGAAGGAAGAGAATGTTGAGTTACGTTAGACGTCACTTGAGCTACCTGCGAAATCAAAGGACCTGGGGAGTTTCTTTGTCCCTCTCTATATTGGTAGTTTGCATATTGATAATGCATTGGCTGATTTAGGAGCTAGTGTGAATGTGATGTCTTTTGAATTGTTTGAAAAATTGGACTTATGAGAACCCACGCTGACTAGGGTGCTGGTGCATTTAGCTGATAAATCTGTTGTGCAGCCTAGGGGTATTGTAGAGAATGTTTTGGTTAGGGTGGGAGGTTTGACGTTTCCTGTTGATTTTATGATTCTTGATATGATGAGTAGTCTGTAAACACCATTGATCCTAGGACGCCCTTTCTTAGCTACCACTAAGTCTATTATTGATGTTTATGATCAGGTGTTGACACTTAGAGTTGATAATGAATGTGTGAGAATTAAGGACTCTAAGGTTCAACATCATTCTAGCTCACATTCTATTGCAGAGGTTGTTTGTTCTGGTGTGGTGCAGGTACCCAACAAGCAGGAGTCATCTGATGCACCGAAGGTCAATGAAGTAGTGCCTAGAATGAAGAAGAATAGCCACAAGGCTCGGCGGCGTAAGGAGAAAAAAGAGGAACATGAGCCACCACCACAAGCCAAATCCATAGGGACGTGTCATTTCATATGGCGTGTCAAGAACTAGGAGGTGACTTAGTGTAGCAAGCTGATGCGAGGAGTTGTTGTGAACGCTTCGCACAATGTGTATAAGCCTTCGTGATTGGTCACTTACTAACGTCTAACTAATGAAGTTAAAGAAGCACTTCTTGGGAGGTAACCCAAGTTTGGTTTAGTTCATTTTGGTTTTTATTTCTTGTCTTTTAGTTTGTTTTCAATTTCAGATTTTGTTTTATTTTAGTATGTTATTTTGTTTTAGTTGTTTTGGTGTTTTGCATGGGGCTCTCACAGCTTTAGGTGAGGATCGAGCCAATACTCATCTCTACGGACCTAATTTCAGGGAAGTTCCAAAACTCTCTAATTTATTCCTTTTCCTTTTGTTTTATGTGTTTGAATTCTTTGCATTGAGGACGATGCAAAATTTAAGTGTGGGGTAGGGGTAAATTAGGATGAATTTTAAAATTTTTGATTGAGTTCTTGATATTATGGCTGTGGGATGTATGTTATTTGTTGATGTGTATAGATTGATGAGTCAAGAATTTTCGATATGTATTTGTTACTGGAAGATTTGAGTTGCATGTTCTAGATCCATATTAATTTTGAGCTTGTAGCCAAATTGGTTGCTTTGGTTTTGTCACTTGTTTAACTCATTATTTAATGAATGAAATGGTTGACTAAATGCGGGCACGATATTCAATAAAATGAATGAAATTTAAAGTTTATTGGTTTACTTGAACCTAAACCGGGATGAGTAGATAGGGTTCGATCTCTACTCCGTTGTCTTAGACATGAGTATACAAAGCACTACCACGAAGTGTTGTCTTAGTAATTGGGAACACTCATCACAAATGAGCGATTTTTGCGTCAAACAGATTATCATTTGTGGTGGAAACTTCAAGTGCATAAATAAAGCACTAAGGTTGGGCTCGATATTTACTGACTGGGTTTGTAGCAATGCAAGCCAAAATGTTGGAAGTATGGAATTAATGTATGTGTATTATCGAATTTGCCCATAAATGTCTTATGCTTAAATGTTTTATGTTTAATTGAATCAATGACTTGAATGGGTGATCGAGTCAAATCGGCTACTTTGGCTTTGAGCTCTAACTTGTATGTGGTTTAGGACCTCGATTTGGATTGACTAGTGATATATGCATCTCTTAAATTCTCTGCTACTCAATTTATTTTTATTGACATATAATGTGAAGTTCCATGCCGCGGTAGATTGAATTTGATTGACATGTTTTTTCCCTTGTTTTAATTCTTTCTTTGCTTGAGGACAAGCAAAAGTTTAAGTGTGGGGTAGTTTGATGAACGCATATTTATAAGTATTTATATGCATTAATTCATATTGTTTTGAACACAAATTGAGCGTTTGTCATTAGTTTTGGTACTTCTACGCTTTATATTGTTTTTTTCAAGTTAATTGATGTTGTCTTGATGAAACGAAGGAAAACAAGTCGAAATGGGGCTTCAATGATGATATTTGAGGCATTGGGAGTGAGACACGACCTAGGAATGACAAGACACGCCCATGGGAGACTTGGGGAAGCAAATCCGTGGCACAACTGATCATCAACGGACATAAAGTGAAGTCCACGGCCGTGGAAGAGGCTGTGTAACCCACTAGAAGTTGAAAGCCGAGGGACACATACATAAATGAGTGGACACGGACGGATGGGTGTTAGACACGAACACAATCCCGTGTCCGTGTAGTTGCCAAGCCATGGAGAATTCAAGACACGAACAACATTGCATCACACGGACATATGGGCCTTGGACACTGAAAAAAATTGTGTCTGTTGTTAGAATTGTGCCCTAGTCCAATCATTAATGTGCATTGTCATTCAATTATTTAATAAAGAGGC